>JAVCKS010002591.1:7017-19378 GCA_032273685.1 Pteraster tesselatus | reverse complement strand
ATGCGGAAGAGATGGTGGACAGGTGGAAGACTAAGACTGTGAAGAAAGTACTTAAACAAATTGATTTCAAAGTTGTTTATTTTTTCATTGAATTTGCGCAACTGCTTTTTTACTTGGCTCACAAAAATAGCCACAAAGTCCTTATTGATTGTCACACGATTGCAGTTGTGGGAGGATAAGATGTTAATTTACCCATTTAAATAGAGCATGTTGACCACATACCTCATACTTTTTAATTTAGAGGTATTTTGTTTTAACTGTTTACTTCATTTTGATACGTCCTGTACATCATTGACTGTTTGTTCACTTTAAATAAACACAAAACACGTAAATGTACATTAATAATGTTAGGCCTATCGCATAATTGTACTGCCGTTGTATCGCGGTCTTGAAAAGTTGCTTTTAAATGGGAAGACAGACTGGAGTGATTCACAAAGTAACACGGTCCTACATCCGCCTAAAATTACATGTGCCTAGCCAAACATAATTATTAAAATGTTACGTGCTTTAAAGTGGTGTGGATGGTCTGTATTGCTTTTAATTTATTGGTTTTAAGGCAATTCACTCGGGTGGTCTTCTCTGAAGGGAAACATATTCAAAACAAAACTCACTATAGATTGAAAAGAAATTGAAAGATAAGGGGCCAAGATTTATTTAGTTATCAAGTTTTGAGCAAGTCTCCATCCAGGTTATTCAAGATAGTCTTCTTTTAGTATGGTATGGGGTGCCGAATTGGGTTTGGAATTTAATATCTGTTTATGAATATTATTGCATGTAAATGATTTTTTAATATTAGAAAATGATTTCCAAAAAATTGTATTAAGAATATCAATGAATCATTTCTAATATTCATAATTGGCCTGATTTTTGTATACAGTATTAACAATTAATTTCTTAGTGTAAATGTTTTTTATGAATATACATTTGTTTTCGCATGTAGTGCAATCGGTCGGATCGTTCAACTCACACCTCCCCGGTGGGTCAGTACGGTATTGCGATGGCTCGGTGAACCGGTGAAAGGTGTGAGGCGGGCTTGTGTAATGTGGTTTGCAATGATCCGGTGGAATGTTACGGGCAGGTTAAAATTATTTTACAAAATTCATGGAATCATTTGGACGACAGAGGGCGGATTATACCAGGAACGAACGAAGAACGCGCAGACGACAGAGTCACACTTCAGGTCAAAGTTCCACCCAGAAAAGACTGCTTTGTTTCGGAGGTCATTAGGTGCAAGGAGAATCATCTCGGGAAATCCCTGATTATATAAGCGCGAGACTCGCCCAGCCACTGACCAACGATGTGCTAAGGCAGCAAGAGCCCAGGAAACCCCGGATTAGGCCTGCAATTTGCATAGAAGTGTGTCATGTCACTTTCACTTTTAAAAGGACTCGAAAATTTATCGCTGGTGCATAACCTGCTAGAGATTGTCACCAGTAGTCTGTTATCAATAGTCTCTCACAGAGGTTGGCAATGGGCGCTATAAGGTTTATAAAGTGGAACTGCTAAACACGGACCGGGTAGGGTAACGCCTGGTACATTGCTAGTTACAGCTACTAATTAGGATTACCAGCTGCGTAGCGGAGCTGGTCTCAGCAAATACTCTCAATGTGAACTATGTGAACTAAGTGAACTGTCCATTCTTTGCAATTATGGCAATTTCCGAAGAAAACTATAAGTTTCAGAGCCTGGTATTTTGGATAATATTATTTTTTTTGCCAAGCAAGCGATCGTAAGTTTTAGAGCCTGGTGGTATTTGGGATAATATTGATGATGTTTACATGTGACGAATGTTTGTCCGTCGGCAGATTTTGTGAGGACGATGGCGCCTCGACCGTGCAGGGTGCAGTCAGGACAAATTACAGCTGTGCAGTCGGGATAAAAATGAAGGGCAAGTTCGGAGATGGGGACGATGATGCCATTTCCGGTCACACTATAATTAATTTTTGGAAGTTTAAGGATTTCAATTTAATGTTTTGTACAGCTTGAAATAAAAAGGCCAGCATCAGGCTTCCGTTTTGGACCGAAAACGGATAGGCAGCGTATAAGCGTGGTAATCCTAGTTGCGTTCACAGCAGTTATGACAACAATAATTAACGTTCAAAAATCTGTCCACCCAATACGGTCCAGTCACCAAGTCGCTAGGGTTTTTTTGAAGTGGGAGCAGGAGAACAGTTCATGCACTACAGTTTGACGAAGTTGTTCAGGATTATCAAGTTTGTACATAAGGAATAAATGTCTTTGAAAAAAAAACAATTCATACAAATTGTCAGAATGGCCGACGTTTCCATGGTAATTGGAATATTAACAATTGGGAAGATTAGGCTGTGAGTAAAACTCAACTCAGCAAAAAAAGCCTCCGAGTGTCCTGGACTATATACTTGCATCAAAAACGTGCGTCAAACTCTAAAACAAGTATATTGCAGTCATACAATAATGTACATGTATAATATTGTGAAGGATGAACGAATGGTTCAAATTGGAAGTACATAGTTTAAGCCTCCTTATTACGGTAATATTATTGTAAATTGTGACCGATAACGACAGATAGGATAAAAACATTACAAAATGTGTGCGTTAAAACTTGTAATCATTACAAAATGAGCAATTACACTCATCGAGTGCAATAATCGAGTTCGTTATTGTGTGTACACGTGTTACAATAATAGGTAGAATATCTATGAATATAGGCCTATACATCGTATGAATGGTATTTCAATACTGCAATACATGTACATGTAGTTCTAGCAAAGGAAATCCACTCTTTATTTGTATACACTGTCTTACGCTATAGGTATTATGACTATTATACAATACAAATATCGTTCTAACCCCAGTAAATAATACGTTATAAGTGGAATCTAAAAAAGATTACCTTAATAAAAGAGTATAAATATTTAAGAGATTAAAGCTTCTTGTTCAACAACCTGATGTTTTATCAAATTTATCATGAACTTCAATTGTTTTCGTATATGCGATGAATACACGAATAGTCTATTATAATTGGATAGATCGAATATCGAATATATTTATCACGGTCATCGACCTATATACAGGACAATTTACTTAGCAAGAGAGGACATTCGTACAAAGGATTTTGTGTTTAACTATAGACGTTTGTAATCTTTATATTAAAGTGATAGTGAAGACGCGATTTGTATTTAAGATGTCGACCAATGAGGTAAAACATACCGTAACACATACAAAAATGTTTATTCTACCATTTTATGTGCATTTCTTAAATTTCGTAGAAAAAACAATGGTTCCCGGCCGGATACGTGTGTTTTGGGAGTACATGTAGTAAGATTGCGAATCGGTGGCTTCGCAGAATGTACCAAAAGCCCAATCCATTCCACAGAGATCAATGACGCGTTCACTGTGCATGTGACATAGGAGCATGGGCGCAGTGTTAGGCATACGGCAGGATTAAAACAAGCTATTTTCTACTAAATGGGTAAGAAAAAACGTCTTCGTCGGTGGGCATACATTCACCACACCCACACCATGTTTTTGAGGGTCTACTTTTCATATTTCAAGTGGCTTACGCGGATGCGCGGATACGTTACTGGCGCGGATTATGGCCACCCCAATTGAGCAGCGACCAGTCTGGGAAATTTGTAATTCAGGTAATTCAGGACGTGTATTTATTGATACACATGACATGTCCAGGATCATATCATAAGTTCAACGTATCATAAGTTCATATCATAAGTTATGCCTTTACTATCACTTTAAACCCCGTTCACCCTGATGAAATGATGTATACACTGTTGGAATATCATACTGTACATTCTTTCGTTAGTGGTGACATTATAAAAAAGAGCGTCATTATTTGAACCGGTTGGTGTTATGTTAACTATGGTCCATTTCTACAACGAAACTGTGATCATGAGATAGCACGGGAAAACATTCTACTTTGTGGCCTCGATTCCAGTGAAACCTCTGGCAGTCTTCGCTGCAGTACCGACTCAGTCTACACCGTGAGCACAGCCGAAATTTCTGACCTGCCTTCTCCTCTGATCGGTCGCACCCCGGCGATGAACACCAACGGATCATCTTGAGCTGAGGGGTACGGGACAAGGCGGTTCGCTTCCCTCCGGGGTTGCCGGCCCACTCCAGGTACGAACCGTCACCCAGCCGAAGATTCTCTCCGAGCTGAGCTATTAGGCCCGCGACCAGAAAGCCGGACTTGGCGATGAGGTCTCGGCGTATCATGTACTGCCACAGACGGCTCGCCTCTTTCATGACCTGATACTCGCGAAGAAGTGTCCGTGCCGTGTTACCGCCGCATTCGCCGATCAAATCGAAGATTCTCAGGCACACCTCACCAATGATGATATTTCTGGTCCGGCTCAGGAGACTCACAACAGTCCGGATGAATCCACAGTGACAACACACCACGATGACGTCCCTATCCCACGAAGCGTAGAGACAGTTATAGGATATTGCAAGAGCCGACACAACCACGCTACTCATACTGTACGAGGTAGCTACCAACTCCTCCGCCGAGGCGGAAGACACCGAATCGCGGCTTATCTTACGCTCCCTTTTCTCGTGCCGACTGTTGGCTTTATTTTCGCGAAGATTCTCCGACGTTCTGAGACAGCTTAACATCAACCTGTTCATCATGGGGATGAGATCAACACCGGACTGAGCGATTCTCTGCAGAGAAGGCGTGTAAAGACAAGACATCCAGACAATTCTCAAAACGCTCTGCATCTTTAAATCCAAGCAAATATCCGGGTTTCCTACATCGGTGCATAGATATCCGAGGCAATGCTCTAGTAAAGTCTCCGCGAGGCGCTGTACGATCCTACAATACATGTATTTATCCACTGATGTAAGATCGTCTAAGCCATCTAGGAGCTGATCCAGCGTGGTCTGATCTTCCGCGGAAGGTCTTCGGAGATGTCGACCAAAGTTCCTGATGTGTCCTTCTAGGTCACCGAATCGTAAAGCCGACACAATTTTACTGTTAGCAGACCGCAAATTTGCCGAGGCGGCTGGCATGCTGCTCGTACTCTGGTAAGCGCTCTGACTGCTCGTACCTGGGCTTGAGCTGCTCTCGCCATCCCGAAGGAGTTCCCCGTCATTATCTGAGGATCGAGGAATTCCTGTGTACTTGGATCTCTTCTTCATCGTAATTGCCTGCTAATTGATGGCACCTTGGCTGGCGTTGTGGCAAGAGCTGCCGTAGGCGAGCCGTTAGTGACATACTCTACAATACGCTATTTCCAACAACCGACACCACTCCGGACTCGGTAGGTACCTCAACCAGTCAGTTCTGCTTAACAAATTTCACGCCATCCTCATAGTATGTTTGTAACACGAAGAAGGTGCTTCTCCGAACCAAGTTTACTTCATCTAATTACCGCGTACAGGTAATCAAACAAGCGACAGTTATTTGCACGCACACGCATGAATGTTAAATGGCGAGTTGCGAGTTGTGGAGGTAGTGAATAGACACACACGATAAGACTGTAGTGCCGTTGTTACTGCACGGTATGCATCTATCATCATGTTTCGCAACTACCAGTACTGGTGCTGCAATGGGTCACCGCACAACTACAAATACCGCTTAAATCAAGGAGACCTCTACTGCGACCCCTTTCAGATTTATTATAAACAGCAATGGGGTGTAAACGAGGCCTGATATTTTGCTGATATGCCCTCCAGCTCTATGTACGCTGTTTCTTATTAAATGGATCGCTGGGTAGTCTTTGTGTATGGGTAATCTGCAGTTCGAAATTCGGTTGCTGCTGAATTTCGTCTGTGTGTATAGTGCAATAATTGTTGTTATCCAATTCCACTTTGAAGGTGTTGATAACAGCGAACCTGTAAGACAACAAGAACAAAATCGTGATCAATAGGCTGAGAATGCATGGGAATTAGGATCTATAGGGCGATAGTGCATTATCGCTGATAGGGTTTTAGAAGGTACCGGTATGCTGCTGTTTGACGGAGTTTCAATTTGCTACTTTCAACAATCTTGTGTTGAAAATAAAATACCGAGAACCACAATTTTATATACATGTATAGTAAGGGCATTGTGAAAGAAAGAAACTGTTGTATGTTGCAACAAAACACAGCTGTGAAAAAAAAGAGATATAATGTCGGACAAATCTCTATATTTAAGTTTTATGATAATTATATGTTTGGAAAGAACAAGATACCAGCTTCATTTTGATATATGTTGATATATCTAAACAACAGTGCACGTACTTCGGAATATACACTGCCGTGCAGAAGTGTTGTTAAAGTCTGGTTTCCATATAATCGCCCGAATCGTCCCGATCGCGCCAATCGTTCCAAAACATATGAAAACACTACTGGTACTGTTGCAAACGATTCAGACGACCGGAACGCTTGGATAGGACTGGGTTCTATCCGGACGATTGGGACGATTCGGGCGATTATTTGGAAACCAGGCTTAAACGTCATGTTGAAAAATGTACTACTGGCGCGGATAGACTTGTGCATGCCAGTGTATAATACGGTACCATACTCGCGATGGTCGGGTCCAAGTTAACGCGGACCTGCTTGAAATATCAAGAGACGATATGATTATATTGTGGTTACTCTCTCCTAATTCCCCGTTGTGGGATGTTTCATCCCGGTAGCTGTCGAGAGAGATCAGACAACTCATTCGCCACCAGGAACCAAGCGACCTCTGACGTCATTCGAATAATGATGTCACCGCGCTGTATCGTACTATCGTTCGTCGGCCTAGATACCCTTATCGCCGATTTGCCGTGTGCTATGCTGTTGCAGTAACTCACACTGCGTTCAGACTGCGACGGAGGTCCAAGGTAAAATATATATGCGATTCGATATGATGTGACATTGAAAACTATGGTATCGATCGCAGTAGTAGGTCGGAATTAAAGAGAGTAAGAGAGAGAGAGACAGAAAAAAGGAATCATTGCTACGTCATTAAAGCGTACAGGCATCTCTCAGATAAAATGTATGAAATAAAGTGGACATTTTTAGCAGTAATTATCACAGATTTCTTAAATTAGAGATTACTGTGTATAGCTGTAAGTAATCTTTTTGACCAGAGTATAAATGATGATAAGAGTATAGGCCCATTCGGTAGTGTTGCTATACATGAAAATGACGATTATCAATAATAGCCTCCGACAAAATAAAACAGGTTTTCACCTATTAATCTAAACCCAAACTTAAAGGGACACACTATAAAACCATGTACTAAAACAATTGTCAGATTTTGTTCCAGGTAAGTCACGTGGCTAACGTCCCCTTAATTGTTTCCAACGATATCAAATTAATATGTGCTTAATGTTTAAAGAAAATGCTAGGTGCGGCTGTGTCGGTTTACATGGAGCTCAAATTGTTTACATTTTATTAACCAGAATCGCTGTATACGGCTAATAGAACATCACCCTCGAACCCACCCTCTCGTGGTTACGAGGCTGTACTTTATCCCAGCGCGGTGACGAAAATTAGCTGCAGAATATATACATAAATGTTGTTGGTACTACGCCCCTCCACCCCCACCCCGCACCCTTTAATCAGGAAAAAATCCCCAGTAAGCAAAATGTCGCAACCTGCTCAATCACGTGAACGAATTTAATACCTTTTAAACATAATTAGAGTATGTTTTTTATAAATATTTTGAAAAGCAAGGCTTCCAGTATGGCTATCACATAACAGAACCAATAAACAACGGTACTGGGAAGGTCACAGTATACAAGCCCGCTGAGTGCTCGTCCTAATTCGGAATGTTATTAGCTGGAAAGTATAAGGAAAATTAGCAAGATCGGTAACAAATAATTATATACAATAAGATACGGGATACGAAGCAAACACTGTAGGATTCCGTAACATGTATTTTAGTATATAGGAAAATAAGGTAGACTATACAATTCGGTAGATTACATTAAAATAATTTCTAACAGTCCTTATTTTGGATGAAGAGTTGTGTTAGTGTTGCAGGAATTCGTATACAATTTGGTCTCGTAATGTCATGTTTATAAGAAAGTCTGTGCATGTTATTACTACCAAGAAGCATTTTGGTCATGAAATAAAACAACCGTAATATTTCAGCTATACATGTAGACGTCTTCTCCCTCGACAATCTAGACACCTTTGGAACCTGTTACCGAACCTCCCATGAAAACGTAGACACCCCACCCCTTTCCCACACCTACCCCCGCCTCATGCGACCCATTCACCGCTATGTACTGGCACATGTATACGTGCGATAAGCGACACGGACTCTTGTACCGCATCTCATCGGCCACCTCTACCGAGCGTATAACCTTTACCAAGTCAAAGGCGCGATGAACGATACGGCGGATATCCATTCTGCCGTTGGCAGAATAAGAATTATACCGCAAATTAACAGATTTCAGTGAGCAATGGAATTAATATTCTATACCTCGCATAATAACATAATAGTATACAGCCAGGCTGAAACCTATGTTACACCGGGGAAGTTATTTTGTTGCAGTTGGAGTATTATGCTTCGTTGTCGGAAGTCTAAAAAATCGTTGGCATTGCAGGCTACCACATGGAGCCGGAGCCGCGTGTCCATGTCCTCGATAACGCTAGTACATAGACACAACACTGCAAAGTGACTCCATCTGATAAGTTAGTAGCACACGCGTTTATATTTAAAAACTAACGATAAATGTAGTACATTAATTAACTTCGGAGTAGTTAATTAACTGCATCAACTACGAGTACACTTTTTGTTCCTAATGGATTAATCATAGATAAGAAACCGGCATTAGCGTGAACATTTTTGTTGAACATGTCTTAGTATGTGTAGTCCGTGCCGGCGGAAGGCTTCAGAACAGTATTAGGTACACACATGTTTAAACGAAGCCAAGGCCAAGGATCAACCGCTCATAATACACCTGCGATCAGTCGAATGCATAACAGTAGAGGAAATTTGATAAAACCCGAGCGTTATCTATTTGTATTAGGCCCGTGTCTCTGGAGAAATCTGTTACGGAGCTCTGGAAGTGCCATCCAAGGTCCCGAGATCCCGAGATATTTATCTCGCAGTGACGACGACACCATAGAAGTAGAATGTCGACATCCCGCGATAATTTATCTCGGGATGTCGACATCGTAAATTATCGCGGGATGCTGCGATCCGTGCATCTTATTTGTTCAATGTCAACATATCCAGTTAAATATCTCGGAATGTCGTCAAACTGCCTTTACGATGTTCACATTCCGAGTTAAGTTATCTCGTGAAGACGTCATTTTGCTTGTATGGTGTAGGATGATTATGCATATTATGAACAAATTATTTGAGGAAAAGTTGGTTTGGTTGAGTTCGCGGTGGTGGGTCCTACCACTCATGCTATTATATCACTTCATACATATTTAGTCAGCTATTGCATTAGTTCCTATACAGAAACCCTGTCTAATTTACTCTATAACCATGTGACATTAATATGGTTTTAAGAACTTTTCATATGATTCATACTTATATCGGGGCTTCAAATTATTGTGTCCTAAACTATACGTAAAATCTCTGGTTGTGCGTATATCGTATATGTAATTTAATTTGTCGTCCATTCCATTCACAAAATATGACTATATGCCTTACGGCGTGTTGCACTCGTATAGGGAAGATAATGCATTCAAGTGGCAACATATTTTGATACGCAATACTGGGCCATGACAAACCATACCAGCGCGCCAAATTCACTGTCAGCGGATCCTCGGGAATCCGAAACGTCAGCAATAAATACAAGCACGAAAATCTGTTGATATATAATATTCAATATATACCGGCAATAAAAACAGATCTTTGTAAATAACTATAATATGCATTTGTGAAGTTGTTCACCCTAACATAACAGTGACAATTTTAAATTCTTACTGCAGAGTTTTGTAATAAACGGTTTTTATTATTATTACTGCCTCGGCCGTCGTAGGCCTTTGCGATTTTTCTTAACAAAAACGCAATTTTCCTTAATCGCATTATTCTGTAATGCGCGCAATTGTGCAGGATCAGGAGAGTGGTGAGCAATTAAATTAGGCATTATCGTAACGTTAGGCACTCGGGTGATCATGTCAGCTGCTGATGAAATTAATTTGAGTGGCCTGACGTTTCTTATTTTTTTAATCTTTGAGAAAGGGTCCATAGTGAGTTCGAAGGACATTGAGGTCGTTCTGGTTAGTTTAATCATTATTTGAAACCATCTCAGCGAATGGTCTGGCGATGCAACTTTATACCTACTGTACACTGTATCTAATACTATAGCTACGGTGTGTTATTTTAGGTCTTGAAAAGATAAATAAAATAGGCTAACTAATTATTGTACACTGTATTGATATACTTGTTGTATAATGGTTTCCATTGGGAGCAGCAGGACATACAGTTAAAGAGACACTTCATGCCAAACATTTACTGTCAAAAGATTGTACAATTCCGCGACCAAGCTCATTTTTTTTGGGGGGGAGCGTCCAATGGCTAATTCGCCTGATCTTCTGTTGATTGCTTAGCAATAAAGGGGAATAGCATACAAAATTGCTTTTCTTAACAAACTTGCTCTCTGCCCTTTGCTATCATCAAATAGATTTCGAGGCTCGGATCTGCACATACAACCGACTGAGGGCGCCCTATTTCTATTTGGGGATAGTGCACTGCATGCATTTGAAAATGCAAAGAAAATCTCCGAATACTATTTGGGACTAATACAAAAATAAAGTATACACTATCGTACTTTCGTACAATACTGAAGGGAAATAAAGATGTTTTGCCCATTACCCGTGAAGCGCAAATTGACCCCTAATGAACCAAGGAGAAATTCCATCGTGGAAGATCGTGCTTGCGAAATCGTACAGGCCAAATGAAATACCATGTATGTAATGTATATTAGTTGAGAGGTTTCGCTCATCGCGGGTACCGTTTACGCTTACGAATCACTATGTGCCGCAGTGTGCCGTGTTTCCCTTATATACCTAACATTCCCACGCATAGTAGCAACGTATCGTCTGCGATACGCATAGCAAACAGATACGGTTATCGTATTCGTGTCCGTACTCATAGACATGCGAAACCTCTCTATTTTCGCTTCAAATTTTCGAATGTAGGTGGTGTTAACATCCGAAACTGCGTAACATATAAACGGACCCCACTGTGATTGTTCTTTTAATTAGTGGGTTGCTCGGGAAACGTGTTCATTCTGCATGGCGCGCATGGCACACACATGCTTCAAATTTCGTTTTACTATGTGCCCAGCACCACCTCTTGCCCCGGCCCGGTTAACTTCGTTGTCACAGATAGCAAATCAATTACTGCCTACAAACTTGGAAACGAAATCTATAGAGGCTGAACGGATATTAGATATAATAAACAAAGATAGTTTTACATTTCTTAAAGGCATTTTGTAAAGGTCTAATATTATGAAACACGAAGGACAAAAAGGTTCAAATGTAGCGCTATAAAAACGTAAGAACTCGACACGCTTGGAGAAACGGGATCCAACGTAAAAATCGAGATGAAATTGGACACCCATCGTTCCAGTGTAATCTTCTCATAAATAATATTTGCTCGCGGACTGTCTATGCATTCGTAACATTTTCCAGTCCGTTGAAGTATGCTGTGTCGACATTCACTGTTGAAACCCTCTTAGATTTCGGCAGAGCCGTTGCATTGCTGCTATTCGGCTTTGACCTACTTGACTCCTGAAATCCCCACCATAAGGAGGTTTGAAACACGAGGCCACGATTAATATATTAATACTTGTTCGTGTAGTCCCGTCGTTGATTTAACAGTGCAAGTTTGAATGAAAATTAATTTAAGCATTATCAACCAAGTTTCCGTGCATTTTAACAAAGTGCTGCATCCGTTGCATTCAAGTAAAAAATCAACCGCCAAACGCGACCCCAACTCTAGCATGCACGTGTGCAGACAATGACGAACAACTGACGGCACTTTGGCAATTTGTCTGAGCCAGATTGCGAATATCACACTTCCGATGCGTCTCTGTTCTGATGCCCCTGAAACTCCGAAGGGTGTTCCATGTATTTCTTTACCGATAAACGTAAACATTCTGGGTTAAGCCACCGGATTAGTTTTTCAAACGTGAGCAGTTGCTTTAGCTAAGTGGCGACCATCGTACGTCAAAAGAAAGTTGTAATGCCTCAGAGTGGTGATTGACTTCAAACTGTGTTCCCACAAAATAAAAGTAAAGTCGGTTCTCCATGGCGTAGAAAACATTTCCCTGGAATTCTGTAATAAACCGGTAAATTATCATTTTCGATAATGACCACTTGTGAGTCTTTAAATAATGGGCCTACTTTCCAACAAAAGAAGATATTGAACAGATAATTTTTATTTTTATTCCAAGAATATAAACAAATAACCTTATTCGCA
>JAVCKS010002569.1:0-16218 GCA_032273685.1 Pteraster tesselatus | reverse complement strand
TACATGTACATGTACTGTACAATGTAGAGTGTATTTCTGCAAAATTGGAAACGAGCCTTCAATTTGTTTTTAATAAATTTTGTACATGGAAAAACATCAAAACATTGGGAAAAGCAAATGTTTATTCACGTTAAAACTAACATCATGTCAAACATACATGTACTGTACATGATGTACGTACATGTACGCAATATTTGTGACGAAAGGAGGGAAACGCTGATGTCAAATTTGCAGAGATAGTTCCAATCATGTCAGTACCAAAGCTATTTGATTTGCTGTCTAAAGTACTGTACATGTACATGTATCTCTCAGGTCAGCAATTACTTACAGTCTAATTAGGATATTATTAGTATTTTTGTCATTGTCTTGAAAACGACCCTTGTGAGAAGATTGAAACATTGACAAAAAAACCTTTCAAATCACGGTGGTAACTTAAAAACTTGGGTAAAATTCATGTACATGTATGTGAACATGTACACACTTGGGTGGGGCGTTTTCTCAATGGCCAAATTGTACAGGGGAAAGAGGATAGAACTAAAGTTGTTTGCAAACGAAGGTGTCAACATTGTTTATTGTTTGTACAGTATACATTGTATGATCATCTCATCATTGCATTTAAGCAAACACTGACAGGACAGCATCTTTAACTGCAGTGATATATTTCTTTCCACCAGGTGGTATGACCCAAGTGTCACCTGGACCTGAAGAAATAAAATGTACATGTACTTACTGTAAACACTGCACACAGTGTACTGTACAATGTACATGTGTTTAGGCCAGTGCAAAATCACGTTCATACTGTACACACAGTACACTTACTGTACATGTACATACAGCACAGTGTGCACATTACAAGTACACCTCGATATTCAGGGTGTGGATGCATAAGTTATGTCGGCAGGGTCAGACTCAGACCTTGTTCATGCCAATGAACAGAGACTGTACAGTACATGTGCAGGCAAACACTAATTGCCAGTCCTACACTGCACAGAGCCCTCTGTTTTATGCACAAAGTAATGTACGGTAGGGTTCATTTGCTCAACATTAGATTGCAATTCTGAAAAAAAGCGATGGAAACACATTGAACTAAACTACGGAGGACTAATTGTGCAAAAGCACAATTTGAAGGTTGACTAATTAAAAAAGAGAAGAGCTGTTAAAATAAAGGTTACTATTAGCTTTACCAGGTCAAAAGTTGTTTGTGTTAGTGAGTTGTACATGTACATGTGCATGTACATGCACATGTACATGTACATACACATGTACATGTACAGGCCTGGAAATAATACATGTAGGTGGCCACATTTGCCAATGTCATCGATGCCCTTTGATTGGCCATTGTGCATTGTGCCCTTTCTGTCAACATCATTTTATATGTACGTGTACATGTACATGTAGGCATCGGCCAATGTTGACCTGCCTTTGCCCAATATTAAACACGGAAGAAACAAGTGTTTTGCCAGTTTCTGCAGTTAGTGCTCCGCTAAGAACTTCAAAATGGTGAAACATCTGAATTCCAACAGGCTATTGACAACATGGCAACGAACGTTAGTCCCCTCTAGACTACACTACACAGTACTGCAACGGCCACACCCGTTGTATCCATGTGTCGCCACAGCAAATCTGAGCGTAGTCCTGATATGTCATACTTTGGTCTGATTAAGAGGGGGCTGTGGGATCGCGACTTGGGCACGCACGTGAGTCGAGATCCAACAGCGCCCTTTTCATCATACCACATTACAAAGAATGTCTTTACCAAGAATAACTGTCTTTGCAAATCTAAATACATGTACGTGTACATGTACTGTACATCTTTGTCCAGTTCCTGGACCCTTTATATTCACAATACTGTAGTAGTCAATTTATTTTTATTTCATTGTACAACTGTACAATTTATTTACATGTAGCTCTTACATACATGTACATGAATGTACATGCATTAGTCTAGAATGTACAATGTATGCTTTAAAAAGAAGAAATAAGAAGTGCTTATTGCATAGGCAGCCCTGCCTGCAGATCTGATTTTGCAGTTTTGTACATGTACTCAAGGTTTTATGCCACTCAAGGTTTTATGCTGCTAAAGGTAAGTGAAAAGTCAATATTCTGAGGCTTTCAACTCGCGACTGCCAAAGCACGCACTGCATGTACATGATGTACACGATGCATTCCAGGTAGCTGCTCGGAAAACTAGTAAAAATCGGCAGAAGAGAAATATTTCCAGGCTCCTTCAGATTGTATTATATTTATGAAAGTGTTTTTTTTTATAAAAATGTCTATCGTTTTAGCAATTACATGTAGATTGAATGTACGCTTTATCTTTTTAGCAACTTCATAAAATGGCCTCGGTGCCCTTTTGTTATTTTGTCATTGGCTCTGGTGCCCTTTCCCTTTGCCAGGGTGTCTCTTGAAAGTTTGCTAAAACGAAGGCCAAAAAGTCTTGCCCTAAAAATGATGAAACTCCAAGCCTGGAATTACAACCCAAAAGTATGAGTGACTCTAAACAAGTTGTCCCGAGCCTACATTATAAGATGGCTGGTTCGGGGATAATAAACTGTTAAGGTCTTACTCTGCAAGTACACACTGTAAACATACGATAATAATATTGTGGTAACATCTACTGTGTATGTACAACACAGCAGACTGTGCAGCCAAAGCTCAAGGTGGTATTTGACCTATTGCAGCGCGTATAATTTCCCCCTGTGGTAATGCACTGGCAAAACAGATGAAACATGTTTACTCCATTGTATCAAATTATTGTATGCCTCGGAGAACTGTGTGTTCCCAGTACATTAGTAGTACATTGTACATATCAGAAAGATGAGGTGGGGCTGTACAGTATGTCAGTGGGACTAAGGCAGTATTTCCATTGATTTTACTTAGTGAAACTGTCTGCACCTTGTTAAATTCACCAATTTAAGTCCAATAAAAAAAGAAAAACACTTTTACCCTAACTTTATCAAGAGCGTGAAGTTGTCAGAACAATATGTACTAATAAATTAAAACACTATAACCATGTAAAGTATTGTACTGTACATGTCTTCATTGTTCTGGTATTTGGATGCTAGATTTAAGCCACTCTTCCTTAGGAATGTCCCGTGAAATAATTATTTGGTAAACCTACCAGTCTCTCTCCAGAGAGGACCTCCAGGAGCTTAATGAGCATCCTGCCATCTCGTAGATCAGTGTAGAGATTGACGATACGACAAGACTGCCTCTGGAGATGGGAGTTCACCCATTTGGTAAATGTCTTCTTCTGGACCATCTCACGCTCATCTGGAGATTAAAAAAATAATCATTTCGCAATTAATGCTTTAATGCATTAGTATTGTGGACAAGTAATTGTACACAGTTATACTGACCAGTGCACGCAAAAAACAGTTCACGTGAAGGTGGTTTTATAAAAGGGCACATTGACGTGAGATGTTATTTTAACCTGAAAGTAATTACATGTACCCTTGGCGGATGCAAAGAATTACCCCAAACCAACATTACGTGATCTAGTACAGTACATGTAAAATTTGTACATCACCACCTCAAATACTGAGAGCTACATACATGTACCTATTTATACTGTAAGAGCTGTGCCATCAACCTTAACAAAACTTTTCAGGTACATGTACCAGCATACTATTGTGTAAACTATTTGTTTTCAAACAAAGGCCCACAACAACAACAAAATAACACCGGAAAGCAGGTTAGCTGCATGTCAGTGAGAGCTGGTTGTAAAAGTTGGTGCTGTATCTCGTTCCTAATCTCCCCGGCAGTGGGACTGCGCAGCAAACCAGAAAGATCCCTGCAGAGCACCAGACACAGTAACCCAACCCTGGGTCAAACCAAGGACCAGCTGCCAAGGACCAGCCGCCGAGGACCAGCGAAATTTGTTTCAAACTATGAGAGAGGTTGGCACTCCAACGCCTGGTATATATTCTTCCTGTCTACAGTGCATCAATTGGTGGTCTCTACTTCATCTCACCTTGCCTCTGTGCTATCATCAAATCCATTTTGACAATATAATCCGGTCTCTCAATTCAAATAAACATTTGTCTCCTAGATATTACAGGCAATAACAAATTAGCAGCCTAATAGTCTAATCCTCCTCCGCCTCCTCTCCGCATTAACACCGAATAGCTGCGACATTGTAGGTAAACCAGGGTGTGGAGTTGCAGACGAGCACGTAATGATCCAAATACTGTACATGTAGACAACCAATGTTGATGAGTGCATTTCCAGAAACGTACTAGATTTAGCACAGTGCATTGCTCAATCCTGTACACTTTATTATGGATCCAGAATCAGATCAGACGCAGCGGTGGTAGTATTTCCTCCTCCGTCAGTTCCACTTCCTAACCCAATAATTGTCCATTTACCGTCGAAGGGAAACATTTCATAGCCGTCGCGAGAATGGCAAAGTAAATATATTTAAACTGGCTCCAATTACAAAGCATGTAAATCACACAGCGGCTAGTTCCAATGATGTAATTTAATTAAAAAAGCGACTATTGAATCAAGGATACTCTTGCTGCAAAACACCGGGTTATGAATAATAGAACTTACTTTGGGGAGGATGTTGGAAAGTTGTGCAGATGTTTTTGAAACGTAAAGGGCAGACAGGGAACTTGCATAGACGGTGTTTTGTGGGGAATGTTTGCCATGGATAAACATATCAGATTCATATACGCACGAGCAAAGTACGGTGTACATGGCCATAAGACAATGTACGCATAGACTGTAGGTACAATGTAGACATTAATACATTGTATGTGTGCACACAGCTTCAGCATTGGCGTACACGCACAATCCACAGACATTCATAACACCTTGAAAAACATCTGGATCATTCCACCAAGTTGGCCCCGTTGGGTCTGGATTTGTTTTAGTCAGTTAATGTACCACCTTATTAACTACGCATACAAGTACCGTACATGTACATGTACATGTACATGTACTGTACTATAGTCTTTTAATTAGATTGAAAAATAGATAAAACAGAATGTTTTTTAGGAACGTTATCCAATCGTAGGCCTACATATATACATTGTACAAAAAAATCCAACATGATGTACATTATGGTACACTGCACAGGGTTTGGCCCCAGCAGTGGTCCACTAGCCAAATGCCAGTTGAAACTTCAGCAGACTAGCTGAGACAAGCCCATAAATGGTACGGGCTGGTCAGTTAAAAAAAAAAAAAACATTGCCAGGGAAATTGATTATAGAATTCAGATTAACAATAATTGATTATAGAATTCAGATTAACGATAAAAAAAATCCGGATTGGCCCAATAGTAAAATGTAATTGGACAAAATGTAATTGACAAAAATAAATGACAGACAGAACCAGTCAAATACCTGGCAGAGCAGTCATGATTCCATCCTACTGTTAGGGAAACCCCTGCTGTACTTTACAATGTAACTACAGTAGAGTTAATTAATTAGGGCAATTATAATCATTGGATTACCTGCATGTAATACAATGCACAAGGCAAGAGTTTGTTAAGTTTGCTAAGCCTTAACTTGCTTGTCAATAAATAGAAATTAGTTTTTAAATTTTGAGGGTGCACGCAGATGCATCATGAATAAATGTCAATAACAACACGTATCGAGCGGGCATAATGTTAACCGAGTGTCATCTCCAAGCTGGCTGGCGGCTCTCTTTGTAGACGTCATTGATTCTTATTAAATGAGGGCAACCTGACTGAGAACCCACCTGCGAGCGCCTTGATGCGGGAGCGCTCAAAGAGCTTAGCTCCTCCTGCGTCGTCGTGGTCTATCTCTGTGTCCATCTGTACATGTACGTCGTTGTCCACCATGGTTGCGGCTGCTCACCGGGCCTGGCGGGGAGCACAGAGCTTGGGGGCTGAACAAAAAGAAAAAACCGATACAACTTATTAAGTTTGGAAAGGTGATGTGACATTTCGTGAGACACGCAGACAGAAGCAGACTTATATTATGTATGTGCTGTACCGGTCGTTTATATTATTTTTCCCAATTAATAATTTTGCACTAAACCATTGATACTAGTCCTAAAGCAATAAACATTTAACTGAAGATATACACATACATGTACTGTAAGAAAATACAAAATCTTGCAATCTGATACTTTCACTGTACTAGTCTACTATGCAAGTGATTGAAAATCATATGAGCAGTGAGATTTTATTTGAACAAGTTTGAATAGTATTATCCCACCAAAGGTGAACACCTGTAAAAACTATTCGTAAAGTACTCTTATTTTAGGCCAGTGCTCAAAATTGTTTTTAAAAAAACATGCCTTCAAATTATTATTAGCTGTTTTTTTCCCTATTCTTTTACTCCTTTACTGTACATGTACATACATGTACATGTGCATACATGCTACATGTACATGCAGGTGACAAAAGGTTTAGTTTTCATTATGTGGTAATTCTACAAGGACGAACCTACTGCAATAATCGAGGGGCCACATACTGTACAGCAACCTGCCTGTATTACATAGTTTGTTCACTGTTGTGTCATGATACATGTACACTATACGATCTGGAAACCCCTGTCGAAAAATGCTATTTTGAGAAAATTTCCAAACCCATTTGTTATAAGAATTTGTTTTGGGTGTGAAATGTATTCTTCAAATATCCAACATTATCCCAACTATATTTTGAGTAATTTGTTTTAAATGTATACACAAAAATATGTCCCCAATTTAAACACAATGACTACCGACCGGTACATTGTGTAGACTAGTCAAGACCAGACATCATTTTTTGACACTATTCTTCCCCAAAACAAAACAAGATTTTGGCAACTTGAGAAAATATCAGAACGTTATCTGCATTGAATAAATGAATTGGCCACAATAATAAAACATGTGTACATTGTACTTGTGTTCGTAAGTCGTTTGTCATTATTGTAAAGCTAGAAATCTAATAGCCTGAGCCAATAAGAATGATGTTTACGCGGTAGAGGCAGAGACCGATAGCCAATAGAAAAATTTGTTTTTACGCGCTATGCAGATCAATATACAGTACACTATGTACCAGCAGCCTGTCTTGATTGGCTACTTGTAACTTTGACTCAGCTGCTCTTTGGGTGTGCTGTATGTGTGTGTGCCATGTACAGTTTGTCGTGGAGTGTAAGTTTGGTTGGTTTAGTGATTGTACAGACTTAGGATATTGCGTGATTACCGATATTGCGTGTCCAGCCGGGCTTTCGTTTTTACGTAATACATTGTTTTCACCACAGGCTAGCAGTCCACCGTTAATTTCGACCCTTGGGTACCGGTTATCGCTTTTTTCTACTGTTTCGGCATTACATTTTATGCTATTTTTTTTAATGATTGGAATAAGCCCAGTCGGCAAGGTATTGATGTACATGTACAATAGGCTATTTGTACGTCTTATGACAAACAAATTCAGTTGACTCGGTTACAAAAACAAATATAACCAGTTCGGCTAGTAAACCGAACCGAACCGGTAAACTGGAAACCGACCCAATCTAAGTATGTACTGCTTGGGCTATGCTCACAAGAAGCACAAGAAAAGTAAATGTACTGCAAATACTTTGAGTAACAGTGTAAAACCTAAACACCAAACTATGGGATATGATAGCAGAAGAGAGCTACATACACTACAAACTTTTTAAAAACGAAATTTTTGTACTTTCCACTTGAAGATTGTTTCTTCCAGCTATAACATGAAATGGAATTGCACAACTAATTGCAGTGCGTAATAACGTTCACATAAGCAACTATTCCTAACTGTAGTAGTAAACAAAACCACTTGATTGGCTTTATCCTTTTCCTAATAGGAAATCATTCATTTCCTCAATGAACCTTATCTTTAACAAAAGGACAGCACAAAGGAGAGAGTTCACCATGTACACAAAACCAGTGTCTAATTCTACAATGCACTACATGTACAGTATGGGTCATTCTACCAGTTTGGGTGTTTGATTGTGACCAAAATGATTGGTTTTTTTACCAAGCATTATTATTAACGTTAATATTTGCATACATGCACATACTGTATGTACATGTAGAGATTGATTTTCGTTATTTTAAAGAACCAATGTGAAAATAATTACAATAAAGGATAATGCAGATTTGTCAAAATGTCCCGGCTTACATTTATCACTTTATCAGACAAATTGTAAATAATCGGCTTTGATGTACGGTATGACATAATGACAGTCCGTTGAAATGACATTAAAATCTATACAATACCCAACTACAGTACCCATCATTAAAACATGTTTTTACTTTGGATGTACATGTACATGTACAGTATGCGTGTTCAAAATGCAATTTGAGACTCGCAAATTACACGCAAAAAAGTACACGCAATCTGTTTAATACAGGTAAGCTGATAGACACTTTGGCAGATGTACAGTATCCGCACACATACTGTACTAAATACTTGGAAGGTCAATTTTTGAGGCCATTAGCAGCATATAAATTTACAAAACCACAAATGATTTGCATACAGTACACATAATCATAATGGAGAGGGTGGGGGGGGGGGGGGGGAGCAGGACTAATTATGTTCATGGTTCCATACTAGACATTGTAACCCACCCCCAACACTTATCTCCCCAATGTAGGCCATTCAAAAGAAAGCCCAGCAGACTACACTGTACACTGTAGTGTACACTGTAGTGTACACTGTACACAATTCCAATCATGGTTTGTCATAGGGAGATTAAGCTTTTAGTGCAGTTTTTATTTAACTACATGTACATGTATGTATGTCGCTAACAAAGACCACCATGGCTCCAGCACCTGGTATTTTTCAAGGTAACATTTTGGGGCTGAAGTTGTAGTACTCACCATTAGCAAGTGGACTCTGCAACAATACAATTTTCGGAAACTGACAGGCAAGGTGCATGTATACCCATGGGGAAAGGACAATATAGTACTACAGTGGTTCCCAACAGTTTGTTTATGCGGAGCACTAGAATGCTGTCAAGAATATTTGTGGACCACTTTGAACACAAACTGTAAAAATATAAAACATTGGTCAGAGGACAAAACCTTGTAAATAAGTGAAATTTTCAAAAATGCCCAAAAACGTATCTGCCTTGATATTTTAACAAATAAAAACTTTTAGTAGCAGGATATTTTACTGTAGTTACAGTAGGTGCAAGTTTACATTAAATGATTTTATGACATACATGTAATGAAGTTACAAGGTTAATCCTATGTACTTTATTTTCAATGAGATTATAATTTGAACAGTAATTTTACTATGTACAGTAAATAAAGGCATCCGGCCACCCACACAGCCGCCCTCAATTTTGAACTATTTTATTGGTCAACCTTATTTGGAGCATAATTCTTCCACAATAAAACAAAATTTAACCCTGGCTCAGGTAATTTTTTTGGGTGGAATTGCCCTGTTGCGGAAGAGTTAGCAATTCACAAAGGTAGAGACCATTTTACTACGGTTGTAAGTGAACTTTTGTAGCCTAGTTTTATGACAAGGATTTTTGAAAATCATTCGGTATTTAATTTTAACTGAGTGTGGCTATTACTAGTATTACGTTAAATTTCAATCACAATGTATGATGTACATGTACTGTATGTTGTCTTAAATTCCAGCATTCATACCAGTTTCTTAAAAAAAACCAGCTCAATTGTCGAATACCCCGCAACTCCTTATTTGATGACTTAGTGTGGTACCCTTGTATATAATATCACTGTGAAGTGAATTCTGGGTACCAGGATTTTTTTAGAAAAGGGACGTGGTTGCGGGGTATTCTGCAATTAGTCCAAAAAACCTCCTCACATCCCCCTCCTTACTTTTGAGACTATTTTTATGACAATCGTTAACGTTCACGCATGTGTTGCTTTAATGCGCGGACGACATTAGGAGTGGGAGGGGGTGAGGGTGGGAAGAGCTAGGGTAGGGGTTGGGAATAAATTTGTACATGTAAGTTTACAGTGCTTATGAACAGCTAGTGCTACCCACGGCGTAAAAATAACAGGAACAGCATTTCATGGAGCAACTCCAGAATAGGGGGCCTACCTATTTATCACATCCTTTTTCTAAAAATACCTCTTGTACCCAGCCTTCTTCACATCATAATGACGTCAATTACAAGGATACCAGACTACTAATAAAACGGCAAATGGACTGCCATTCCTAGTGTTTAGCGCGAATTTATTTTGTACTGAAATTGTAGGCCTAAATAACTTACTCAGTTAATACTAATCACACATTTTCATTTTACTGATTCAGACTAGGCTACTGCTGTGTCATGTAGCAAAATTACTTCTAAATTTGTTTGTTCTGTTTAGGCCTAGGCCCCTATGTAAAAACTGTTTTTGCTATAAACCAAATTCGGAGCCAAATTCACCTAATGTCTGCATGCAACGCACACAAATACATGAAATTATTAGGAGTAAAGAATAAGAGTAAGCCGGTTAATACAGCGAGTTGAAATAGGGCCTAGCCCATCCACATTACATGATGTCGGGCCTAGGCCTACATCACACAAGAAAAATATGGGCTGGGCAGGGCAAGGTAGGCCTACAGCATGCAACACACCGTTTACGCTGTCTTCGAATGTGGAATGCAAAACACTACGTCTCCAAGTTGTTTTGAATAAGAAATTGTTTAGTTTTTTAACTTACCGTGTTGATCGAAATCTACACTATGGTTCCAAATTATTCCAATCGTTTTGCGAGTTTTACGGTTTTCTTATATTAATTATTATGTTCCCAGATCACTGGCATATTCCGACCCCCATTGAAAAAATCCACGGTCCAGCAAGCGACCCAATCACGCAACAAAGCCAGACAGACAATATTCATCCGCCTTATGACAAAATAAACACCCCATTTTTCGAAATTAGAGTTTAATAAAATATAAGTAAATCATTGCTTTAGCGGTTCATTCATTTTGTGTATACAATTATTAAATAACAAAAATAGCTGCATAAATGCTTTTTAATCCGCAAGAAATGCTACATTGTAAACTTTTGCGTATTGATTTACCTCGTGATTCGTCCATAACGTAACCGTACCAGGTGCTTATTATGGGATGGGAAGCCTGTTCATAAAATTATTATGAAATGATCATTCAAACGCGCGCACACTCTGATTGAATAGCGATTGTGTCAGTACGTGTACAGGTAAACGCCATCATATCGTCGACGCGGGCATTTTAAAAGTTTGTGGATGTGATGACGTCATGTAGCGCCCTATCTTAAAGGGATATTATTATCAGAGAAATTGCTCGTATGCGATATGCCATGCCAGTAATACGTCGGATGTTTAAAATGTTGTACTTGTTATTAATTAGTTTGCCCAATTCATGAATTGTGTTTTTTTAAGTGGACATTCTAAGACAAACCCAAATATTGAGATAATTACATCAATAAAAAACTTTTAACCCACAGAGTAACACTAAATTTCCCGGTTGTGACGTCACAAATAGTGGACCAGCTCCGTGACTGATTTTCTCGGCAAAGAGAGGAGGCTATTTTTCGACATTTCAATTGAAGATATCCAGTAGCCAGAAGATTTTTGTGATAATATGTAAATTAACAACCTATAAATAACATAATATGCTTGCCGTAGGTACCAAATTAATGGACATTTATTGTCTTAAAACGTCTACTTTAATAGAGTTGTTCAACTCGTGACGTAGGCTCGGCTGACTATTTCAGTAGGACTCTGTGTCTCATTATAGGCACTTTTCGATTTCCATGTCCACATTGTGGACTGCGACGTGATTACGTAATTTAAAAATACTGCGCATGCTCCACGTTCTCTCGCACGTCGAGAAGGATTTCACGTCGTCCTCAACTCTAGTACGGATGACGTCATTGTGTGTCAAAATGGACGAAATCACGGCGAGCTCGCTGCGTGACGTTGATCGCGTCGTGAACATGCGTCGACTGTAAATCGAAAAGGGTTTAAACAAGGTGGACATGTGGACGGCAGCATTTTGGCACCGCTAGAGAACGAGGACGGCGGTTTTCGTCCACAATCGAAATTGCTCGGGCATAATATTTTGACAACATCGTTTGTCAGCTCCCTTCCCACAAGCCTCCCCTCCGCCTCGCCCCCCTTTGGGGGCGACATAATTTATTCAGAAAATATCGTGCGAATAAATATGTAGCGAGCAATGGCTTCCACGGTCACTGGATACGTCACTGCAGCGTCACATGTACTGTACATGTATTTAGCGTCATGAAGCGTCACGAGCCGTCAATACACGTATATTTAGCGTCAAGAAGCGTCAGAAAGCGATCTTACTATTTAGCGTCAGAAAGCGTATTTTTATGTTAAAAAGTGTATTATGTTTTTTCTTTTCTTATTATATTGTTTGTCCTAACGCTTCCCGACGCCAAATGACCGCCGTTTATAAGCATTGCACCAAACATTATTTATTTTTACTTTAGAATCACAAAATAGATTGCACGCCAAACTATCATGGATTCTTCAAAGGGAAGATAGTAAGTGTCCCTTTAACACGTAGGTTCCATGGTGTTTTGATAGAAGCAGGAGGCCGTCAGAGAGACAAATTAAGAACACGTAGTATACTAGTAATTCAGATTGTACGATATGTCGTAAATAATTGCGTCGTGTCCTAAATGGAATTACCACATGTTCTAAATATTAACGTTGTGTCTTAAACCGAATTACGACATGAACTAAATATCGCGTCGCGTCTTAGCCAATCACAGCACGTTACTGTTGATTTTCTACACAGCGGTAACGCACTGTGATTGATTGATTTACTGCATGACGCAGCGCAGTAAGGACACGACGTAAATCAATTTACAACGCGGCTCGACTATTTACAACATGTCTCATTTCATTTACGACTTGGCGGCTCTGAATTACAACTTGCCCTAAATAAGAGACTTGACGTGACTGCAATGAGTTAATTCCATTTAGGACACGACGCAATTATTTACAGCATGATGCAAAAACATTACTACATGTCCTGTTTCGTCTTCCTGACGTCCTCCTGCCTACAGGTTATCCTAAAGAATTGAGTGGACTGCAATTCATCACACCGGCTAAAATAAATATTTCAAACGCACCACGCCCTAATTATACAGGCGTCGCTGTAGATGGTATTTGGCATAGTAGTGTTAGCGATTGTTTAGGCATTTTTAAACTAAAGTACGTTACGTAAAGTAAAGTAAAGTACGATATTTTTCAAGTGTAATCAAGAATCGCGCCCTTAATTTCGGCAATTTGAAACGAGAGGTTGAAATAGATGGTTACCTCTCGCCGTCAAGTTCACTGATCCTGCCCTCAAGTTACTGCTTGGAAACCGAACACCGTTAGTCATTCAATGCTATTACAGGTTTACTGAAATGTATGTTTCTTAAACCGTCGACAAATCGCATGACTGCGTCTCAATACACTTCTACTACGTCATCGCAAGAATATCGGATTATATGTGTAGCAGAATCTTGCAATGACGTAGATTTTTAAGATGAAGGCCGGAAACCGGCGAAAGTGAGGAGCAAAAATCGCAAACTTGTTTTGTTTTCACACACTTCAGAAATAAACTTTAAAACATAGTGTAATGCTTCTTCAAGTCAACACTAAACGTGTACATGTACTCGACGTTTCAGGAGAAGATGTTTTGGGTTTAACAAAGCATACGTTGGCATCTTTATGGTAATTAACAGACTTCCAAGGTTGGGATATGGGATTTTATTGTATGGTTTCTGAGAATAGGCCTACGTCGAATGTGTAGCTATAGACGGGTACAGAATTCTGTTGTCCTACAAAATTAGCCGTATAATTTATAATGGCCCTAATTTAGGACAATAGCGATAACAACAAATATACCGTTTTTATAATGGTGCAAATTTTACTTTCTTTACAAAGGTTGCTTTTGACAGCACCAAAGCTTGTCCAAATCTATAGACTCGATCGGACTAGCTTTGGGGTTGTCAAGAGCGACAAGTGAAGAAGGTATGCATACAATATGCACAATGTTATAAAAACGGTCTTTTGGTTTACGTTGTTATGCGACGTAAAGGTTTTCGCCCGAAGGTCATACAGCGTGTTTCTATTAGAAGCCATTATCCGGATAATAGCCGATAACGAATAAATTATGCCTAATAGAAACTGACCTTCTCCGCTATTATCCGGATAATGGCCGTGAGAGCTGTGACGCGTTCACGGGAAAAATTATCCTTCTTTTAGAAGGATAATGCCGGGGAAGCTAACCGCATAATGTAAGTTATCCGGATAATACGCGTAGACAGAAACTGCCGTTCCCTGGCATTATACGCTATTTTGTTTAACCGGATAAATTCCGTATAACTAATAGAAACACGCTGATAGTGTCATTGTTGGAAGTTTGCCCTGGCTCCACGATGGTGGTGGTAGTCTAATTGGGTATAGAAGGCGTGGACAATGTGAGGAGAGTTATTGGATCTTTGACAATGGAAACCTGCATTCGGCGCATTTAATATTCAAATTGCCCACTTGTTGAATTGGATTCAATGATTGTACGTATCCGTAAGAAATTGTTTCAATATATTTGTGGACCTTTTACAGAAATGTTGCCAAATTGGGCAAAAACAATAACGATCCATTTGGGACTAAACTTGTTTCGATAAACCTTTTTCCAATCAGCTTGTTCTCTTTGCTCCACTGGCCCTTGCTTCTTTAGTGTTGCGTTGAGAATTTATGTTTGTTGTGCCATTTAGCCTTGCGGAAACGTAAGGCCGCTCCAAATTTAACATCTTGTTTCGATCCGCTCCACTAAGTCGGGGCACGATTTGCGAGTGTCCTAATTGTTTCGTCGGTATAATTGTAACGTATAATTGTCGTATCTAAAATGTAGAGATAGTTTTTCGTAAAAGTTAACACCAAGATGACACAAATTATGGCAAGCATACAAACATTATTGTATAAAATAACAGTGCACGTTTAATTGAGTACATTAATTCACATTTTATTTGTTTATTTATTTGAGTTAAAATCAAAACATAAGCATCAACAAAGCAAAAGGCGTCGTGGGAACAAAATTACACACCTCGAAACAACATGCAGCATATTATGAATACGCTAATTGCATTGCTAAGAGTGTTAAAGCGCTCGACAGCCGCCAACCACGCTGAACTATTTCAGCTTTTGAGTGAACTTCATTCATATTGATTCTTAAAACAATTAATGAATAGTCAAACTATACATGGCTATGTATGGTAAAATCTGAAATCTTTTGAGTGAGATCTCATCATCAGCTAGTGAAATCTGTTTTAGTCGATAAATAATGCGTCCGTGTAAATCACGAAATTAATTGCACACTGGAATGGAATATCATGTCTATACTAGAGTTCCTTAATATACAGAGAGTTGTGACAACCTAAGATTTGAAAGCCATTTTGTTTCGGAAAACGGGCGTACACAGGTAATAGGCTCAGTACGTACGTATACACGTCGTGCGCAGTGATATTAAAACGGCAACGTTAAATGGCTATACATGTTTGACCCTCCTATGTATTTGTATGTGGTTGAACACCTATTACGAAGGGACTCTAATTATAACTACAGACGTACATTTGTGTAGATGCATAGGCCTATTAGCAGCTAGAATAACAATTCTAAACAATTGGCTGAAGGACTAGGCTAGTCGCAGCACACAGCTCGAAGAGTTGCGTTTCATTCGTTGACTACATCGTGAGACATGTTTCATTGTTTCAGCATTTCAATACAGCACAGCATGTAATTCCCAGCAGGTGCCTACTTGATTTAAGTTTTAAAGGGACACACAGGATAACAATTATCATGGACAATATTATTCTAAACATATTCCAGTGTTGAATTTTTAAGGGATGAGAAATCATTAAAAGGGCACATAGCCGCTAGGGTGGCGATATCTTCACGAACAAGATATTTGTCAGATATTTAAGATATTTGTCTGTATGCTTGCCTGGAAAATAACATGTTCCAGGTAAACATGTCACTATACTTCTTTTGATTACAACACAAGAATATTAAATTTTTCTACGTGGCTGATGTATGAATTAACATGTACACGTATAATTATATGTGGTGTGCATAAATGTGTATGAACATGTAAGGGAGATGTGATGTGTACAAACAAAAGCTTGACATGTGGTGGCAATGAAGTCGCACAATTAAATTTTAATAGCATTTTCAACATTTTCAGAATTGTTTTGTGAAATGGCAAAATTCATCGATATGTAATATTTCTGGTTGAAGTTTTAAATTATTCCAGAACATTACCATTATTGGTAGAAC
>JAVCKS010002558.1:0-19384 GCA_032273685.1 Pteraster tesselatus | reverse complement strand
TAACAACGAATGGCCCTGTGATTAATACGAAAACATTGAATCGCTATTTCCAGTCTTGTTTTAAGAGAGACCCATCAATGGTAAATCCTCTCATTGCATTCTGTATTCACTGGTGTACTCTTATAGCGCGAGAAAAAGGGAGCATTCCGGCATACGTGGCCCCCCTACATCAACCGTGCAAAACTCACAATATAAAATCTCCGTTTAAAATGCACCCTAGAACAAAAAAGGTTCATCTTATTGAGTACCGGTACTCCCTGAGAATATGGCTCGTAGTTATCGGGTTAATGCTAAAATTCGGCTGTTTGATACTGATCTATTGAATTATTCAAAGCGTTGCGAACCACACTAATTCGGGTGTCATCGAAGAGGTGTAGAATAGAGTAAAAATGGGTGAAACCCGGTCTCAATGCAGGTGGTGATAGAGGAAAATAACACGGTCAGATTATGTTCTATGCAGAGTCATTGAATAAAGGTTTTTTCTTTTAGGAAATGTGTGTCCGGATAATGGGCTGCAAACTCTTCAACTGGTGCCAGTCTGACCGGTTGAGATCCGCTCGTCTCTCGGTATATCCATATAGACGAGCCCTTGATTCAGAGATGTTAATCATCATACGACCCTTGTCCACTTCGCTCCTCTTCCCCCGGTGTACGGTGTTTTGTTTCATTATCGGTATACGGGGCATAAAACCGAGGCAAATCATTCATCTGTAAAGGCATCACGTTCACTTTGATCAATGTTACCGGATCAGGATCCGATTTCACGAAGCTGCTTAAGTACTCACATTTGCTTGTAGTTATACAGACAACTTTTTCCTCAAAATTGCTTAGCAAATACCGTATACGGTTATCAGCAAACCTATATCATTGTGATCATATAGGAAGGAATTTGATCCCTTCTTCCAAGATGTGCAACGGCTCGGTTTGCCAATTGGCAAAGAGGTCTATAATATAAAACTAAAAATCTACAAACGACTTAACGTATCAAACGAAACCGATGTGTATTAATATACTGACCGCTGATCGGAATGCCTTCCTATTCCGTTTCAGACTAATGACAAACTTTCCAGGAAAATATATGGAGTGATAGCTGTAAATCCCATACAGAACTGGCAGCCTAAAGACAGGAGTTTGACTGCAACACTTTTACATGTAAATAGTAACTGATCTATCAGGATGTTCACATTTTAAACAGGGGCACACGTTGGACATTCATGAGAAGGCAGATCATTAGCACCATGCACGCTTATTAAGGTACCAGGACAGGATGTACAAACTTCTGACATTTTAGTAAACATACACGGCTTTAGT
Source organism: Pteraster tesselatus (assembly GCA_032273685.1). Lineage (NCBI taxonomy): Eukaryota > Metazoa > Echinodermata > Asteroidea > Velatida > Pterasteridae > Pteraster > Pteraster tesselatus. The sequence goes on along the minus strand of JAVCKS010002558.1, from coordinate 18,073 downwards.
ATAGACTATAGACCCACGAATTTACTAGTTCATCTATATCGTATAGTGAATATGAGCGCGTTATATAAATAAGTATTTTTATTATTTTTATCTGACGTCCTTCTTCAGTATCCACACATGTTATATGAGTGCAATAATCGCCTTCAATATTCTATAGGATGGAGTATGGATGTGTGAAGTACATGCTGTGTATAATATTACAGTGGTATTCAATATCACAACTGTATATTAATAGCCATATTTAATACAGTCTGGCAATTGGAGCAGGGTCAACTTTGCTGAGTCGTTTAGTAACCCAAAACAAATTACAGCGCGATATTTGAAGTGCTCAACAAATGTAGTCCTCTTTTAGGAAGTGATTAGCTAATCTCAATAGATTACACGAGAAGGTGTTTGAAGCTTGACAGAATAAATACCGTACTGGACATTATAGAAACAAACTGGTGTCACTAGAATAATATTGATTCTATAACTTATATTACTCCTAGTAGATTATACATTACATAGTGTTCCTATAGTTAAACATTTTTTTTTTACAGTGTCATTATCTTCTGCAAACGATTATGTGTATAGCTACACACACGCAATGTTATATCGAATTCCTGTTATAGAACGCCATTCAGGTCATCACGCAAATAACTTTCATTGAACACACGATATAACCATTCCAAATACTTTACAATGACGTTGTTCACGGACGAGACTTCGAAACCTGATCCTAATCCTGGGGGTTCTCCAGCCGAACACGGAACCTCGAAAAAACCTGCTGAGTTAACAGGTGTAACTAAATACCTCTAAACGAGTTCTCCGTCTGGATCAACGGCGGGCGGGCGATCAATTCAGTCTGCGCCCGCAGAGGTTGGGACGGGCCGCGAATTGTTTTGTACTCGTTATATAAGGCAGACGTCATTAATAGTGGCAATTCCGGTCTTCGAGACTACGAATAGAGTTGGGGGTTAGGGATAGAGTTGGGGTTAGGATCATAATATTATTAAAACTATTATTATAACTAACCCTAACCCTAACCCTAACCCTAACCCTAACCATAACCTACCCAAACAGCTGTATTTCGTATTCGTAGTCTCTTTTCAAGACCGGAATTGCCACTATTAATGAAATCTGCCGCAACTGAGCGGGAAAAAAATATCGCGGACGGGCCCTATACTTATTGTACGATAAAGTTAAGATTTCAAATTGTGTGGAAGATAATGAATATTAGGTCAACAACCATGTAGCTATATTATGCGGCTCTAAAAATAACGGGACGTGGGTTACTTCTTAACGTTTCGATTAGGCATACTTTGATCGTCACCAGGCGAACTATTGGGTAGGATGGCTAGCACGCATGTCCTAATTATTCATTATTTCGAAAGAGATTATCAAAAGAGGTTTCGCACGTCGCGGATATACCGTAAGTTACGCGTACGAAGTGCCGTGGTGTGACGTGTATCCGTTGTACATAATATTTCCACACAATGTAGCAACCCATATCGTCTGCCATAGTACACCGCGTAAGTAGCAAACGAATACATTTTCTATTTACTCGTGGGCATGGGAAGCGTCTGTCTTATTACATCGTTGTTACCGCTGTACAACAAATTATGTAAACATCAGTCAAATAGTATGACAGGTATATAACGGTATTTAGCATATGTCGTTCGGAACAACGTGTCTTTGTAAGACGCGCTCAAGCCTTTAAGTCGGTGAATCGCCACTGTGCAATCATTTCCATAACATCCGGTGTAGCTTATATTTCGAGAAATTCCATAAATTTAAAGCCACTTATTAAAGAAGTCAGACTATAGTCATGTCTTCCCTAATTGTTTGTAAATCCCCTGGCCACATAATATTTTCATATTGAATAACATTGACTTTGTATATTATAATATTGTTTGTCGAATCGAGAGTTCAACAGTCTAATATAAACATCTGGGACACTGTCACGTACATTTGGGCATCCGAAAAGGAGACGTATCGAGCCCAAATATGGGGAGTGCGAGTCGAAATTCCTTCAAATTCTCAAATTATTTAAATAAAAAAAATATATGAATTTCCTATCGACGCTATACTTTTAATGTTTCGAAACAGACCGTTTTATTATGCAAATGTGGTGCATATACTTTCCTCACAAAAGTTATTCTCTTGAAGTTTGCCCGAGATTTTGACGGTGACAAAGAAGGTGCCGGATCGAATCCGGAGGATCCCGGATCCAGCACTGGATCCGGCACAAATTATAAGCACTTCCTATATATACACGCATCGGGCTGGGCCTGTAGGGTTTCCCAATCTAAGGGAAATTAATCGTGAAATCTAACAACAACCGCACGTCCCTCTCTCTCTCTCTCTCTCTCTCTCTGATACACGTCCACTTCTTCTCCTTATTACCAGAATGACCCACACACAGCAACATTACTGCGTTGTTAATTACTCATATTGGAGGGGGAACGCTACACACATCAGTCGTGAGTGATAAATCACGCATGCACGCATATATATACATACACGAGAAAAGGTTTCGGCTATTCGGTGTCTTGTCTTCCAATAGAAAATAACATTTCCGATGGATCCAGATGATAGTGTGTAAATATACAGACGGTTGCATGTTCTTATAATGTATATCAAAAACTGGGATAAAACGTGTTGCAACTGTATCAAAATAAAGCCAAGTTAAACTAGGTTTGGTTAGGGCGTAACGTCTTTTTTCCCATTTAGTTTACCGATAGAAAGTGTGTTTTGTCGAATTTGTTTTCCTTGACATGAAATATTCTGGCAACTACATACCACGTATGATTTATTGATTCAATATTATACTCTCAAAGATGTACTTCATAAAGCTTTATGTTTTGTTGTTTTTGTTGTACTGGGTCGTCTAGAATGTTTTACGAGTTATTTTAACACTCATTTCACTTGAATAATATCGATATTTCAAATTCGTCCCGAAATATCGTCGAGCTCAATTCTCAAGATGAATTTCAAAAAGTCACCGCTGGATTTCTTGTAAGGTGTTCCTTTAATAAATTTAACCAGTGTATAATTCTCATCTCATCGCTCATCGCTATAGGCCCTCTGTTCAATAACTGTTAGCAATTTTGGGATTTTTGAAAAATACAAACAAATAAATGATATAATATAATCATTCGGGTCTCGCTTTACGACCTACTGAGCCACTTATGTTAAATTGTGAGCAATATGTTGTTACTCTATCTAGGCTTCCTAAACTTGATAAGTCGCCGTATACACGTATGGAGGTCCAACCTAAGAAACACCTATTGCGTTTAACCCTTTTGCTACCAAATTGTTTTCAGAATAAGGCTAGCGAGAACCGGCTAAAATAACACATTGTAATCTATTCATAATAGATATACATAATATTGACTGGTATGGTATACATTCCTGTCGACTATAGTCGCCAATGGTAGTGAGAAGGTTAATGCTGTAGCGCGACCCGTGTGTATTAGGTCTATACATAAGGCAACCAGAAGACAACAACATTGTAACACTAATTATCACTAAATGTTATTGGCAGCTGTTTCCGTATGACATTACATATTTTCATAGCATTATTGACGTGTATTAGTTTAGGCCTAGTAATACTCGGCTTGTTAGCAGTTTACATTAGGCCGTTTTTATAATGTTATGCAAATGTATGCATACTTTCGTCAAAAAGGTCGCTTTGGATAACCGCGTACCGGTAGCTTGTCCGAGTCTAAACGGTTGTCAAGAGCAACCTGTGACGAAAGTATGCATAAATTTGCATAACATTATAAAAACGGCTTATTGTGAATACATGCATGTTCATTTATTATTTGCATTCTATAAACATTTTAGTGGTATTTATGTGGTGTAGCCTTTATTCCAGTCGCATATAACGCAGAAAAAGACACGCAATATTCATGACCCCCTGACGGCAACATAGTATTGCGACCCGGGCAGCAAGTAATAGTCTGGTTCGGAATTCTGCATGGTTGCGCATGGTTGCACGAGTATAAACAACGAGTCTATAAGTTAACAGCCATTCGAGTGTGTATGGGATTAATGGCGCTAGCTGTTTGACCTTTGCGACCAAACTGGATAGGGTGTTAACAGAACAAACGTGCTAAATAAACACGGCCAATCAAACAGAAGCGTTACTTTCGCCACCGTAAGAGTTTTGTTTTCAGCTGACGCATTCGTGACGACAATTGGTAGCGAAAACCAATAAAGTAATTTAGTAGATTGCATTTATGGCTTTACCGACGACTGTTCGCTGATGTCGTTTTTATATACTTTTATTATATATTTGTATATATATAATATCTCTACGAGTACGTTGAACGATGTTCCTCAGTTTCCAAAAATAATAGTAGGATTCTCATCGCCACAAATATCTAATCGATTGATTAACAAATATCCATAATCGATTGATTAACAAACATCTAATCGATTGAATAACAAATATCTAATCGATTGATTTACAGCCCACGTCCGACCTATTAATGCGAATGCGACGTCATTTTGGCATCGCAAAACTAGGATTTAGTCTACAAAATCTCGTAGCGATTCGTCGATACATTAGGGTGTAAACCCAAACCAACTTTCGTGGTGATGGTGAACATGCATGTTTCTCTAATCCAATATCAGCATGCACTCACAGACTATCGTATATGTCACAAGACATTACACGCTAAACTAATAGGCGAATATGCATGCAATATCCGTGGATATCTGTACTCTACTACGCAAAGTGCTTGGCGCCGCGGAAGCGCAGTGAACTAATTGGTCAAAATGAACATCGAATGTTTTACTACCATTTTCATTTGTCTCTTCCGATGAAAGAAAAAAAAACCACAACTTAATACATTGTAGTATTACGTATTGTAGTATTACGGTAAAATTCATGGATTTTTTATATTTTATAATACATGACCCTTAACCCTAAAATTCATGGGTTTTTTATATTTTATAATACACGACCCTTAACCCTAACATCATGGGTTTTTATATTTTATAATACATGACCCTTAACCCTTTCGCTACCAAATTGTTTTTCAGAATAAGGCTGGCGAGAACCGGCTAAATTTACACATTGTATTGTTATTCAAAATAGAATTACATAATATTGACTGGTATACATGGTAAACATTCCTGTCGACTATATTCGCCAATGGTAGTGAGAGTTTTAAGTACTACCCGGTTAAATAAATAAAAATAATAAAAACGTATTAAATATTATGATTGGTATGAATGATACATGAAATTTAATACCAATTTGAAAGGTCATAATTATACTGTTTACAAATAAATACTAGTAAAATATTGTCTCTCTGAAATACCATTATCTGACGACCACCAAACAAGGATCAGCTGACCTCGATTGCACGCAACTATCTTTAAAAATTAATAAAAATTAATAAAAATATAAATAATGTGCAGTTGTGCACTTATCTATCTATCTATACTACTAATAAAATGCACTGCTCCTCCTCCTCTGCGTCGCCATCAAATACGTCGCCATCAGCGCGCGGTAGCGCGCGCGGTAGCGCGCGCAATGCGCACAGCGCGCGCTGCTCAGCGCGCAAAGTACACGCACACAGGTACGGGCGAACGACCATAACAATGTGCGAAACAATCCGATCAACAAATCATCAATCCGGCATCAACAGGTATTCAGCCCGCTTGCGGGCGACGGGTATACTAGTAATGACTAGAATAGAAACCTTTATTCGCTGATTGGCTCGAAAACGTGATCACCAAAATGTTATGTGTTGAATTGAAACGTGGATGATGGAAAAAACCTAATCACATGAGTATCATACGGTTCATTTCCATTACAGAACTAATATAGATTTTCGTCAAATTACAGTTGCTGTGATGCACATGCGAATGTTACACGCTAAAATATTCGTACTTGACTTTTTACCATTTTGAGGAGTTCGTAAAAACGGTATTACTGAAAGGCAACACACAATGATTAATAGTGACAGAGCTAGGAATGTATTACGACAACACTTAAAGATATCTCAACGTAGAACAAATTATTTAATAAAAATAGTAAGCTTTATTTTACACCTCATTTACAAGATCGGCTGAGCCAATTCATTGTATTTGTGAGTGCAATGCTTTGATAATTTCTGCCTTAATACTTAAATGATCATGGAATCTATACTACAAAAAGGACAACTGTGGGTATATAACACCTACGTGCTGTTTAGAAAGCGTTCAGTTAATGCTAAAACCTTAAGTGGTTTCGCTTACTTGAAAAATAAATTAATCATGGTATAGTGCTCTCCACAGAATGATTTTATTCCGATGAACGTCCATTCTCCTCTTACCGTAAAATAACTGAATTTGTGGCTCCTGTAACACCCGGTTGACGGTAATTGTAACCCTTCAATAACGGCGAATTGATTGTGTTTAAACTTAGGGTTATAGGAACACACAATCTCGCCAGAAAAACAACAGACTGTTTACGGCGATTGATTTGGAAAAATTGATTGGGTTCTCTCATCAAAATATCGAAAGTTGTGATAGCGGATGGTTTTTGGTGACGCCGCGTTGGGAATTACTTTTAAAGATCAGAACCGTATAATATTGAATTGCAATTGATGATTCGGTCATATTTCGCGCCTCTATTATTGTGTAACTATATCACTCTTTTTTATTTTGAAACGAAATGTATCGTCACTGTTACGACAAAAAAACAATTCACTTCCTCGCAACGGATTGGGCCAAAGAATGAAACATTGTAACGCGTAACTGATCATATATTAAGGAAGTACTTTCTGATTTATTTTTGAGATTGCATCTACAATGTTAGCACCAGTAAATTAATTTGTTTATTTTGACAACGTGCAATTCGTGCGCTATAATCCTACAATAATGTGTGTAAACATTCTTTATTAAATAAAATCACACTGGACTTTTCGTGCTAGCGACGCGAAGCTAGAATAAGATTAAAATCAAGGGTGTCCTAGATCTGTCAAAAGGCTGAAAACTGACAAGATATATACTGACTTTCCCAAGAAATAATTCAATCCAATTTATTAAACGCCGGGCGACGTTATTGGGAAAAAAAGTACTGTCACACGGATGTGGGTCAAATTACGAGGTTATATAGTACATGCATACAGACAGACACGCATATAGTACACGCATAATACCATGATTCCAACCGTGATAAACCCACTTGACAATAATAGAAGAATTGTTTTAATTGGCAATCACCATAAAATATCAGACGGTTACTACCGCTAAATCGGCTAGTGGGAATGATCCTATACTAGTAGGCATTATTAATGTAATTTCCGTTTAAAAGGTACCGATATGGGAGATGCGCAACATAGATTACTGAGGATGTCTCTTCATGAAAATGTTAACAAAGATACAAGAGATCAATAGCCCGTTTTCATACTGGCAAATTTTACGAATACTTTCTGTACAACGGTCGCTCCTGACGACCGTAAACCGCTTCCAAGCCCAGACTTGGACAAGCTTTACGGTTGTCAACAGCAACCGTTGTGAAGAAAGTATGCATAAAATGTGCATGACATTATGAAACCGCTTATTGAAAATGCCCAATGCTGTCGAACTTTCATGAATAAATTACCCCAAGTCCTATGATACATGCACCTTTAGGCCACCCCTAGTACTATATTTTGACCTAGAAATCTCGTTAGTTCACTTGGAAACATAAAGTGTATAAATTATTTAAAAAAAACACTCAGATTCAATCTAGGTTAGCCATTTGGGCAACGGAAACTCAGAATATAGTACAGCTTCACATTAGTCTTAGATATTTCAGATATTTCAGAAACATATTTTCAACATTCTGATATCGCATTTTATTAGTGAATAAACTTGCAGCATAAAGATAAAGAAAACAATTTTCGTCAATTTCATCAACTTATTAAAGTATATACTTTTGCCATTATAACTCTGATATTTTAATGATTGTATGTAGAGAAAAACTTTCTTAATACGGTGTCACAAAGTCGCATTTTATCAGTACATATACTTGAGTATACATCTGGCACAGGTAGGTGTCAAGTACCGTGATGTGATGTTAACAGGGACGTGTAATCGCTCGGTAAAATCAAACATCTAAATCTAAATGGAATGGCAAAAGGTTCGTCGTACGGGATGAAGTTATGCAGGCCCGCGTGCCGCCAGCGCGCGGCGAGTAGCGGCAGGGTTGTGGTTCAAGTAGACTCGCTATATATACGTCACAACTGTAGAATCAAGATGTCTACAGTTCCTACGCAGTTGTCGGATTATAGTTTGCGGTATCCAATAATCCTTCTGAGTTTTGTTCGAAGAACTTACTGTCGCTGGCTTCTGCTACACCGTAATTCCTCCAAATAACGGTGTGTGCCCCATTTCCATTGTTAATTTCTCATAATGTGAGTCGCACAACCCATTTCCATGTAAAGGGCCGTTGAATGTTGAGGGGTAAAAAAAAATACGAAATCGTTTTTGTGATCATGTGTTATTTTGCTTCTTGAGAATCTATATTTTAATATTCCTTAGGTAGAAATGTTTATTTTGATTGATAAAGAGAAATAAAAACAGGTTTTCTGAAAATTTGAAGTCGCTATAGCTGCTACTTCTACTTTTCTTAAGTAGAAACGTTTATTTTGATTGATAAAGAGGAATAAAAACAGGTTTTCTGAAAATTTGAAGTCTCTAGCTTTCAAGGACCATATCGGTATCATATTTGACTACTATCCTTTTGCGGGTTTACTCGAATGTTGACATACAAGTAATACTTATTTTAAAAAAGTGATAACTTTTAAACTGGACATGCCACAATTGTCTATCAGGTATCAAAATGAAGCTTATTGTATGATCTTTCTAGCCATGTACATAACTCAAAAATAATCTTCACCCTATGTGACTCATTGTCGCAGAGCCCGTCACATATTAGAGTCTAGTATTATTTGAAATCGTAGCTTCACCGTAGGCGTATGTTTTGATTTAAAAACAAAACAAAACACGAGGATCCAAACGTAATTAAACAGCCGTCTGCAAGTCGACAGATACGCACCGGCAAACACAGCTCTACAATAAATTGTCTTTCAAAATATAAGCAGAGAACACCAAGAACTAGCGACGCCATTACGTCAAGACAATTATGACGTATGACCCAAGTGTTGTTACGTCGGTAACAGCATTAATTTATGTGTACGGCCAATCTCGCTGTTTAAAACATTACAACTAATAAAAGATACGAACGTGTGATTGTTATCACCTCCTTCCCTGGAGCATCCCCCGTGTATAAGCTTTTAACAATATGCGTTATAATAGCAGCCTCGTCCTTCAATTTGCTCACGTTGGGGCTGTGAACGTATCTAGTCGGTGATGGCAGGTAACGTGCTTTACATTGGTATATTAACCGTGGACAAATCTTATGATCCATTCCGAGTTTCCCTGTATACACCATTGTAGACAATTATATTATAGTACAAGCTTATAAACTAACCACTGTTAATAGTGGAGGATTATGTACAACGGTGGATGTACGGACAACAATTTGGTCACAAAACAAAATTGGTGCCGTTAACAAATGCAGCAAATCTGTTACCGCGCTAGTTCGCAACGATACCATTAATTCCTCTTGTTCGATTCAATCCATGCGACAAAGGCATACACTCCATGGCACAGCGAAATTCAAATTAATGAGCAACTCGTACATACAGTCAACGATGTATTATATTATGTACCCTATACGCAGGAGCTCTTTTGTCATGTGGGCCAAGTACAAATTATGTGCATACGAAAACAAAGGGTTGCCGCACAAGATGGCCGCTACGTCATAGGGTTTACGTATAGATCGGTTCACCTGTAGTCGATTTTAATTTAGTCACACTCCTATACAGGAAACAACTCCTGTGGGTTCTGTACATCGAGTCGCCATGTCCTTTTCAAACGAAGCGGGTATAGGTGCACGTTAGTAGGGTCCACCACATGGGTCTGTATATATGGAGCCTTTTCGAAAGCAGATGCGATTTTCGACTGGAAAACAATTTTTGTTATTTGTGTATTGCTTTAACATCTTCTTTTATGTAACTGCATGAACTTTCACATAAGATTAAAAAAAAATTACTTGGACCCCTTGCACCGGCGTATCATGTCGCTATACTTGCTAAATAAATGAAGTTGCTATGATATGTCGCTCTTATTGTGCATGCGGTAAGCTACTTTCAATATTCAGATGAGATGACTTTCAGACCGGATTTACGCATTAGTATAACGGTAACGACTCCGAGTCCAATTTCCAAATCTCAAAATCAATCAGTTGCTAGCCGTCTAGTCTTCTCGTCTGATGACACGTAGCATACCGTATTTATGAAATACGGATTCTCCTACACACTTTGTACAAAAAAAACCCCAACCAAATGGGGTAATGTCCTCTCTTCTTCGCTAGCTAACCCGACGTCATCGATGTTGACCAAACCCTTCTCGTCTCTTTGAGAGAGGAGCGATCGCGCATCGTGCACACAGTTTGCATACCGTCGATTGCAATTAATCAAGCCGCAACGTTAATTGTTTCTAAAATCACTACTCCGTACAGCCGTCCGTTTGAGACGGCGGCGATTTCTACTAATCGCATTTTGTAGTGGACAACAGTTTACTTTACCATTCAAAGACGCGGGGCGGCCCACGGTGAGGGGCTACCAACGGCGAGGGGCGACCCACGACGAGGGGCGGCCCACGGCGAGGGGCGACCCACGGCGAGGGGCGACCCACAGCGAGGGGCAGCCCACGGCGCGGGGCGGCTTGGCGACGGCGATTTAGCACTTTCAGTACCACATCTTAGCACAGCGCCCTAATAAAATACAGGCCTCTTTGAACCACATCGGCGCACGTCAATTCTGCACGGATTACCCGTTCTGAACTCGTACTGTAAACTGTACACCCGGTGCCACCATTAACGACCACCATGTAAGATTGTGAATAATTGATAAATAAAAACACTGTCAGTTTATTTTACGAATGCGAAAACACTTTATTTAGGGGACTCCAGTAGCTATATCCAAACATAGGTTTAACTGCCGTGCCGTCGTCCTTCGTGTCCTCATTCGCTATAGCTGATGTATAATGTCCCATTCGGGTATTATATTTTGACTGACCAGGTGACGAGGGTGGGGTTTCAATCGAGTATCGAGGCTAAACAGCAGGCTCGAGCTGCCATGCGATGTCAAGTGCGATAAACACATCTTCTTACGACGAGAACAAAGAATTGTATACAGCTGTCCTTATTCCACCAACCTATGTATTAGCGATTTATGAGCATCTTCGTCCTAAATGATAAAGCTCGACATGATGTCTAGAAGTCGAGATAATAAACATATAGGTGTAGGCCTATACTTAATTGTTACTACTAGTCTAGATGAGAAGCACTATTAGAATGAGTTGTATGTATAGATCGAAAAGGTACATAATACAAGTGGGCCATGTCTCGTTTATATAGAATTTGCAACACTCGTTTCCTCACTTATTAAGCTTGTATTGTTGGGTCCTTGAGTAATTATCAACGGCCCGCGTCTATCTTGGAAGAACAAAATACTTACTCACAAAATGGTTGCTATATTCCACAGGCCCCAGCTCGAATTTCCTCGAATTTCCTCCAATTTCCTCCCAGTGAACTACGTCATGGCTACAAATCAGGGCGCCCTCATTCGGTGGTCATAATGCGCGGATTCGTGCCGGAAATAAAGGGGTTTGCATGACGACGACCATAATAAAAGGCACAAATCGCAATTTTTCTAGTTAATAATTACCTCTTACAGATCAACAGAAAGATTATTATCAGGCTATTTCGTAGATGCGAAATAGCGGTGCGCCTTTGACTTCGCCCACGCGAGTTTCGATCTTAGTACTAAGACTCAAGCATGCTCTGTACCGGTATCGGTACCGCGGTCTATTTAACTGTCAACCCCCCCCCTCCCCAGATTCAACATTCGCACCGTTTCAACCAATAAATTCACACGCACGTGGATCCAATAATTTCGAACTTTGACCCCTGGGAAGAAAACCTCTGTTCGTTTTCCCAATGATCCGTGTCCTTTCCGTTTTGTGGCCTATACGTGTCATCTCGCAGAAGTCACCGTGCAATCGATGCAAATTATTATGTATGGCGCAACCTCGCTCTCAATTTGCAAGCATCTTGCGTAGTAGATGGCCGGGTATATTATTATTATGTACAAATATTACTCCTCGTTAGCACGGTAGGTGATGACAGGAGGGCGTGAATAAATTCACAAGAGAGGCGGCTGGCGGGGGACGGGTAATTTGGCGCGGAGGAATCGGTGCGTTTACATGAGTGTCCTTAACGGGAGGGGCTTGGCCCGTTCACGTCTGCATCTTTATTTATACCTATAGTAAGATTGAAGGCAGGCATTGTGTTAGAGGCACCATAAATAAACATTTTAAATTCGATATTTGCCATCTTATATACCGAATTATTTATAGCTCTCTTCTGAGATTTTGGTTTCGAGCTACTGCTATACGTCGCTTCGGAATAGCGCTATTATAAAAAGAAGTTATTATTTTCCAAACAAAACGCAACTGTAATGTTTTGGGATATCAAAGGTTCTAGTTTTCTTGTATAAAATCCGCCGAACGTGCATTATGTAGACACGGTCGGTTTTTCTTTCTAATCTTGGAAAAAGGTAAACATTTAGTTGTTCGTGTTCCCCCGACAAGGTTAATCAATAATAATTCGGCGCCAAGTCTTGCCGTACAGCACCCCTCCCTCCCCTCAGTTGGACTACCGTACACCGGAACCTCGCAATGAATAAGAGTGGGCCCGGCAATTACTCGTAGCGTCGTATTCGAAACGGCACGTACGGTATATACGGACAAACAATCCAATACGCTATTAGTAAGTTTGTATTATTTCCATATAAACGATTGTGTTCCTTGCCGAGTGAGAAAACGAATCAAAACAATGCTCATTCGTGATGATACATGTACATGTAAACATAACCAGTGCTTGTGTTTAGGAATACAATCACAGAGGTTATTATTCTATACAGACCTTAACAAATCAGCTATCGAGATCGAGTTTTTCTGAAATATCGAGGCGTGCATACTAAAATATTCAGCGTGTAAACACAATATCCATTTTGGTTTCATTAACGATGACGAATAATCGTTAGTTGCCGTTGCCAAGGAAACAGGTGGTTGGACTAGTCTACGCTGCCGTGATTGCTAACAGTTGCTGCCGTGAGTCCATCGCGCCGGTGTAACACCCGCCGAGACCATGTTTGGATTATGTGTAGGCTCTCTCGTATACGTGCAATTCTAGATTTGTTTTTCCAAACAACAAATCTTCACGCGTATGCTCAAATCCGAAGAGGAAGTTCTTGTTTCTCGCTTCGAATGGAATAAACTCAATGGAGTCGAAGACGAAGAAATTATTTCGAAAATCGTGGTAATTCAATTTCTCTTGGGGTTTTCCACGAATGTTGAAAATTACCAGAGCTCAAACATTTCAGATACACGCAATGTGTACATCGTTTCCGGCCAGTTTAGTATAAAGTATCGTACCATAGAGTATAAACCGCTTTGAAAAATCTCGTTTTCTGTCCGAGATTTCGATCGTATATTATATTGCAAACAAGCACATTCCGACCCTACACAGTCTTGCGTAGGTCACACCATTGGTTACTCAAACCGATTACATTCCTGATTGAAAGTGTTAGTCTGTTGTGTATGCCTATAGTACGTGATCCATGGGTTTATATATAGATGTTGTTTCCAGCACAAGCGAGCAACTGTTGTAATTAATAAAACAAACAACTTCTCGCTCTGAAATGGTTATTGCCATGTTGACAATTCTTGCATTCATATATTTCAAGGATGTGTACCTAGCCTAATTTAATACCGTCTGTATTGTGATTACAAACGTGCGAACATATACAAGAAATTAACGTAACCGAATCTGATATTATAGCGTTTATTAATTAATCATTTTATACTCAGTGTTTGATTGGAGTAAACAGTAAAACGAATTACTGTGTAAACTCTATTGTAAATAGTTCCAATAGGTTCCTAGTAAATACTGAATCACCAGTGTGTATTTTACAATGCAATCATATTTAAGACGGATTTGCATTGACGTGTGGATGATAATGGGTCAGGGATAAACAGCGGTCCAAGATAAATAGCACCGCATGAAACATCTGCAAGTATACGTACAGTTAGCAATGGCTGCACATTGAGCAGCCCGGGACGAGAGCTCGTCAGACATATCCGTTCGAATCGTGAATTGTTGACGTATGTATGGCGCTGGTTTGGTCAATTTCCGCGAACAACGATAGTTGCGGTTCACCATAACAGCGACGTCCTGATGCCCCGCTTGCAAGTTCTTCTCTTCTACTTCCCAAATAATTAATGTGCATATTATGAGATGCATTGAACACAGTGGTTAGTTTCCATTGCTCCCTCATTCACAAACGACCGCAATATATTTTTACATACGACTTATATGTTTTTTTTTTCACATTTACCATAACAAAAAGTATACCGTCTTTACACGGAAAGCATCAAATTAGCTAAAACAACACATCGTCTTCACAAATCACTTTTCGATAAATTCAGCAGGCTAAGTAATTCTCAGTTCCTCCCCGCTGCCCCACCCCCTCAAGAAACTCTTATTCTGAGAAATTCTCAAATATACACAATTTTTTCCACAGCACAGCTATCGTCGGTAGAAAGCACCGAACTTAATTCGCCAGCCCAACGCAGCGTCGTCGTCACAAATTAAATTCCCACCCTCATTAGGCGTGTGTTGTTTACAGCCAACCGGCTAAATACGGTGACGTGGGCTGGTAATTTGGTCACATTTATATTGGGCCGGAGACCGTTTGGTTCAGAGTCAACAGCGACGCCGGGGAACGTGTCTGAGCTCGGCGATGGAAAGTCAAACAAAATATTCTATAACGCTGATCTATTCCTTCTTTCCCACCGCGCGAATCTTATTATAATCATCAGCTGTGAATACTAAATACTTTTTCGTTATACTGTGTGGAGAGGTACATGTTTGTATACTAGTTTTAATAGAGTAGCATTTCTTGTAATAAACAAGTTATAACCTCCGTTACATGTATACCTAACATAAACACTCCCCGATATGAACAAACGTTTTTCAATTTTATTTTAATGTGAGATTCAAGCTATAATCGCCGAATTGTTTATAGACTTGAATAAATTACTTTTATATTTTGTTTTACTATTTATAGATATAAATGATTTACATAGGCCTAGATAAAACAAAAACCGTAAAAACAAATTCGAAATGAAATGACAATTATATTTCGTATGTGTAGCTTTAGTTGCTAATTGTCTACAAGGTCCTCGTTCATTTCCCCATGTTAACGACGTTCCTCCTGTTAAGTTGGACATTGACCTGCGGCGAAGAAGCGGATTTATAAAGAAAGGCATTGGACAATACCGTATCCATGACATCCGAAGACATCTATATAGTCAAATCCGCGTCCTAAAGCAATTCGCTGCTCACCTTAAGAAACCGTCGTGGTTGTATAATTACATCCAGAATAACGATAGTCAAATTATATTTCGACAATGCCGATGATTATATTCTCATACTATTCTTAAAATGATCAAATCAAATTTTGATGTATCATGGGAATACAATTCGACTCAGAACATGTGTACAGTGTACACAGCAATTTTAATCAAAACTTAAAGACCCACTACCGTGAAAAAATATACTTTCTCGTGCCATGTTGCGAACTTTAAAGATAGACCACTCTATAGCATAAATTATCATTTTCGTTTAATTGCTCAACTTAGATTTCGGGGCTCATCCTTGCATTACGACCGAGCGAGGGCGCCCGATTCGGCCCGGCGACAGTGCCTCTTTCAATACGGCTTCTTTTCTACTATAATATACCTTCATTTCGCAGTGTAATGTGCGATAACATTCGAAAACCACTGTACAAATCCAGAATCTACTATAAAAATAACTTTTTTTATACCGAATATCTCACCGTTTCCTCCACATGCTCGGCTGTCGAGTGCCTTAGCGACGCTATACGAATTCATTATTTTCACAGATGTTCCGACCCTTCCCCAAATTATTCCGAATTTGTGTGTTTATTTTGGCCAATGAAGATGCCGGAGGTGGATACTGCTGGCTCACCGAAAACATAGAGACGAATTGCGACTTGGACTCATAATGTAAATTGATTATACTCGTGGGGTGTACAGTCTCGTGTGTACACAGGGCAGATGGAATGTCATTGAAATAAAATATCATCTCGATAGGACTCAAAGGGGGTCAGGTGGTGCAGCGGTACTTTTCCCGCCTTCGCCGCAGTGTCGAACTCGGGGTTCGAATCCCGATGCCAGGCAATGAATTGGGCTTTCATTTCCTTTATGACCTCACGGTTCCCCCTACAGCTTCTTGCAAACCATAACTTCGTCTGCCTAAGATAAAAGCTTGTTCGTGTGAGCACTAGCCTCTGATTTAGTCAGCCACGAATACATATACTATATTATTGCGTAACTATGGACTAGCTTTCCCCGAGCACGTGTTATAGCAGTATTGTACAATGTGATATGTATAAATATCTTATAAAAGGCATGTCAAAAATGATTCCGTATAAACACATGTGACCGGTGGTCACTTCATATTATTTGTATCTGTCTAGAAAATTGTTGGGGATAATGTTTATACCAACAATGATAAGAATATCGATACATTCCCTTTCTGGTATATTTACAGTTCATACTAGGTGTGGCGGTCACAGGAGTCCAGGGTGCTCAGAGATCCAGATGACCAAATATTATGGTAAAATACGTCATGCGACGTCATGCGCAGAACCCGGTGTCATGCGCAGATATGTCCGGTGTAGTCATCTGGATCTCTGATCACCCTGGCCTGGAATCCTGAGACGACCACACCGGTACCTGGGATGTGCGCACCATGCACAACTTATAAACAGCATAAATTGGGGGAAATGGAAAATCAGCTTCGTCAGCCGCTGTCTATGCTAATGCTCAATTCCCATGCGCAATTTCAGATTGATCGGTCAACTCACTGAGGAGAAGAGTGGATGCAGACATACAGGATTTTGCTCATTAATAGTAGGATTATACAGTACATTCACAGACACATTATCCTATTGAATGACACACTGCTATCCATTGCTCTGTGAGCCTAATCGGTCAAAAAGTGTGCAGCAAACATCCATAGTTCAACAAACTCAAAGGCATCAAAGCCCTATAAATCTAGCGGGTGTATGTTGAAACGGTTCTAGGGAAGACTATGCATTTAGACTGGTTGGTAGAGCCCCCCTACCCCTCTCCTCCCCCCGGAGGGTGTCGCTTCATAATGAAGTTTAGTGGAGTGAAACTTACGACCTGTCTGCTGTTTCACATCAGTGATAACATAGGCTATTTAGCACTGTAATGGACAGAATGACGCCTTCACACGGCACACGAGCAGCATGGGTGCCAGGAAATGTGAAATGATTCTATTTGTCCTGTGCAAGTGCATTGGCTCGCGGAGGAAAATAAAGCGGCCGCTGCTATTCCTTAGCCACCGCACGTTAGGCCGTGCACAACTTTAGTTTGCGCATGGCGACTGAGCTATATAGGTTTGCACACGCACCATCCATGACGGGAGGGGGGCCTCTACTTCGCTGAACTCACTTTCTAGTTACGAATAAATTATATATTGGAGGACATATTCCGCGGGGGACATCAACAGCAGGGTGTGTGGGTGTGTGTGTTTGTATACACATTCAAATCGTGGACGGGAAGAGGGTGTGGACGGGAAGAGGGTGAGAACAAAAGAGGGACAATAGGTCCACGATTCGCCCCAGGTCCACGATTCGCCCCAGGTCCACGATTGCCAACCCTGTGTAAATCCTATGGCGGTTTTTTGCAAAAACAAAAGAGGCACATTGGGACGTCTGCGATTGCCGGTGATTACACACTTGTGTGTGTGTGTGCGTTTGTAACAGCCTGCAATCGTGGACGTCGAGCAAAAGAATTGGAAAGCAAACAATGGGTCCACGATTGACAGAAGGTCCACGATTGTAAATCGTGTACAAAAGCAACG
>JAVCKS010002547.1:2132-19388 GCA_032273685.1 Pteraster tesselatus | reverse complement strand
CCTCCCTCTTCCCTCTTCCCTCCCTCTTCCCTCTTCCCTCCCTCTTCCCTCTTCCCTCCCTCTTCCCTCCCGCAAAGTACGTAGTACATGTACTGTACTTATCAACCATTTATCGAGTGCTGTGGGAACAGCGCCTGAGCAATGTAACAGCAATCAAGTGCCATGTCTGCTCTACAGCGCGGTAATGCACTGTATGCATTGTTTCTTCCTCGTGGTATTGTTCCTACAGCACTCAACGCAGTGTTGATAAGTAAACTGCTACATGTACTTCCTGGGAGGTAGTGGGTGCGTGGGTGGGTGGGGGTGTTGGAAAGTAGTTCTGGACAACTGCAACCTCACATCAAACACCACATCAGCTGACGAAGACTGGCGGTTTCACGCCAGTACGCACTTCGAAGCGTCGCGCTCCTATTCGTTGACGACACCGTGGGATAATTATTATTATTAACCCTCAAACGGTCGACAACTTTTAGGCTATGAGCCAAGGGGGTTGGTCGGGACCATACAGATGGAGTAAGCTTCATTGTGATTTTTAGCAAGATATATGTCCCTAGATACGAAAAAAAGTGATAGCAGCTTATAATTCTCGGCCATCTCTGTGTTATCACCCGAACTAGCGAATTGGCGAAGCGAAGCGGGGGTATCATACTAAAATTAGAATTTTTTTTTTTTTGGACCACATGAGTGCCAATAATTCCTTGGGCGAAGCAAAGCGGGCGTATAATACTATTTCGGGTGATAACACAGAGATGGTCGAGAGTTATAAACTGCTATCACTTTTTTCCTATATATCTTGCTAAAAATCAAAATTAGACTTCCTCCATCTGTGTGGTACCGATCGGTAAATTTGGGGGATCTGGCTTATAGCCTAATCGGGAAAACATTTTGTCAGGAGTAAGCCGTTGTGTAAATTTAACGTGAACATAAACCCGCTCAATACAACTTTCTATTAGTAGCATGGTGGTACTATTAGCAAAGAAGTAATAAAGGCCCCCACGGAGTTGTGGGTATTGCCTCTTGGCATTGGCCATTTAAGTCGTAGTTCGAATCCACCGCCATATGACTAAAACGCGTTGAACTCAGGGTAAACTCAGGATTTAGAATTGGCCTCTTCACTTATCAGCGTAGCCTTCCCGGCCCGGTGAATCCAATTATGGACGCTGTCAGACCATGGAGGAAGGCAGACAAGTTCTCTTTTTGAGTTAAATCGAAACCTGATTCGGAGTCGCAGTTTGATGTCAAAGTCAAATTCTTTTGAGTACTTTGCACATACCTGGGTTTTCTTTTGTAAAATAATTTGTAAAGAAAACACCGCTTAGTTTTTGAAGGTTATAACATCTATTGTCTCGCTGTTACAGTTTTAATAGTCTGGTACATGCGAAATCAAGGCTCCAGCGAACCTGGGGGCGGGGGGGGGGGGCAACTGGTTAAATAGTATAGGCTACTGGAGTATAGCGGATAGCCTGCAACGAGTTATACATATGTGAACTGTTCAAAGTTTAAAACTCATACAGTAAACAACTGTACAGATTCCCGTTTGAAGGTTATTGTATTCAGGCAATTGCCGTTTTTCAGGTTGAACATGTTTAATTTCCAAATAAATTTTGACCTTTGTAGGTATACCTATTTAGTTGGTTACCAACTCTTCATTAATTGTATGGTGACTAATACCTTGCCTAGTCGTCTAAAATATAAATTGAGACAAGTTTTTGTCACTGTGGAATGACTTGCCCCGAATCACATGTCTGTTCATTATTATAAGTGGGCGATGCCTGTCGCTTTGGCCATTTCGAATTATGTCAAAGCATTGTATGTACAACGAACACTCAACTAGTCTCGTTTGACAACATGTTTGCGTGGGACGATGTCTGGAAAAATCATTTTCATTTAGGCTACAAGACAATGATACACAAAACCAAGAATACAGCCTCTCGTGAGCGATACCGTATTTATCATTTTGTGGGGGAGGATTTAACAGTGGCTTGGCTGCATGGATCTGTTGATCCCTTGAGAGAGTAATCCACTTAAAGGCGCATTATCGTCATGCTGCATAGGACGCCATCGTCCGGTCATAATTGCGGAATCGAGTCACGAATTCTAAGACTGCACGTTTAAAGGACGTCTGTACTTCTGGTAAGATGCAAAAAACAAAATCTCACAGATTTACATTAAACTTACAAGGTTTGAAGATAATGATAGTAGAAAGCTTCCCTTAAAATATTACCTTCTGAGGTGCTGTAGTTTTTGAGAAATGAGTAAAACAATTCAACGAAAATAATTTTCGTCTCATGAGACGAAAATTATTGTACACTGACTAACACGAATTTCCTGAAAAAATTGCCATGTAATTTCACGTTTTTCTGAAAAACCTGACGACCAATGAGGCTGAAACTTCTACAGGTAAATTGTATTAAATAC
Source organism: Pteraster tesselatus (assembly GCA_032273685.1). Lineage (NCBI taxonomy): Eukaryota > Metazoa > Echinodermata > Asteroidea > Velatida > Pterasteridae > Pteraster > Pteraster tesselatus. The sequence continues at coordinate 16,970 of JAVCKS010002547.1, read as the reverse complement.
ATCTTTATTCACAGTGAGTAGGGATTCATTCTATGACCAAAAACCAGAAGTACAGACACCCTTTAAGGTATCCCGCACCGGCACCACGTCTAATATAAAGAAATCGCATATCCAATTAAAGTGAACATGTGTTTTACTATTGACGTTTTACCGTGTTTTTAAATGAATGTGTTTTCTCACAAACACCTGACGTTGTGATGTTAACAAGCAATTATACGCCGCACGTTTTAATATAATGCACGTTTGATTATAATACTTAAACGAGTTTATTAACGACGTTCTTTTTAGAGTGCAACTATAAAGGTGCAAACTGCACTTTCCTTGATTTTGTGTGCATTATGGTTAGTTATTATTACCAAACAACAGGGTAGAATTCGCTCATCTGTCTTCACGTTAGAACGGTCAATTTTTGTAAATCACAAAATGGCTTCTTTGTGAACGTATAGACTCCACCCAGGCAGATTTATACGCGGTGGGTTCCTTCAACGCTAGCTATAGGTAAGGTAGGTTCCACTGAAAAAAAAGACAGGATCGAGCTTGTATTGTTCCAAAAGTGAAACCCGCCATATTTAGTGGCGGCCATATTGGTCGACTAAACACGAAAGTCGTTGCACGGACAGCATCGACAAATAAAACAACCTATCAATTGAATTTATTATGCATTCGAGAACCAATCAAGGAGAATAACCACATAAGAGTTTAGGTAAAGCAGTTTAGATGTAGCGGTTTAAAGCTTTTGTTTGTTACAATAATGTTTTTGTTGCATTTTATGTCCGACCAATATGGCGTCGATCAAAATTCGCAGGTTTCAAAAATCCTCAGCTGAGAACAATTAAAATGTGCAACACATTTCCCCCCCCCCCCCAGAGATCCAGGTTCCTGCTGCTATTGCTGCCGTAATATTTGTCAAAAACGTTCAAAGAAAAACAAACATTACAACAAACTAATTGTGCGGTGAGTGACGCTGTCAGGCACGTCCTTCTTCGACAAAGAATAGTATTATACCCCCTCAGCAAACCGCATACTTATGATCAATGTCTTTGTTTGGGTATTAGACCCTAGCATCAAACCATTGTTCCCCTTTATTGATGTGGGCGATATCTTACTTTTAAGAGGAAATGACTGCCGTACAGTACATTTTTTTAGATAAATATAGGCGACCGGGTATACTGACGAATACTGTGTTGTTTGAATGTGTAAACTGTTCGTGGAATTACCACGAACTGCCCCGGGGAACTGCCGCACAAGATAGCTGCTATCCAAACATACAACCAAACAGACAGATAAACAGACACAAACAAAGACCGATCTTCTGTTCTTTGTTAATTTGCCCAAACAGGCATTATGTGAACGGAACCTTCCTATTCCGAACAATGGAACCGTTTAGAGACGTTGAAGTCTGCCCAACCCTTGGCCGACCTCTTCCCGGCGCTGTAGATACGCCAGCAGCTCAGCGAGTCGTGTTACATACAGTAAATTACGGTCACTTAATCCGAGAAACTGCCGACCTTCACGCTATTAATATAAATACCACATGTTGCAAGTACACATTTTAACAGCCTGCCTCTCTCTCTACTCGCAGAGAGAAACCCATTGGGATTTTATGGATATATACATAACTACGCTTATCCAATCAGAACTCACTAAGGGTGACACAGGGTCATTATGGTACGCGTATGCACGCACTGTTGTTGTTGTGACAAATACGCCCACCTTTTTTTGGTCTAAATTGCACCATATGCCTCGCAGTAAAACAAAAGCGTATCCACTTATAACACATATTGTGGTAAGCTTAAATCTATCAAGCTAATTACAAAACATGTGTGATTTTTAACAAGCACAGCTCTCAAATCCTTCGACAACATGACGACGGTGGATATACATAATATTACCTAACCAAATTATAAATGCCACATTTGAATTTGAGTGGGAAAGTGTGAATGCCAAAATGAACACTGTATTTTCGCCAGCGTCGATATAATGTGCCGGTACCAATATGAACGTCCATACATCGGGGCTGGCATGTATGGACTGTCGCATTTATTTTGCAAGTTTATCATTTTGTTCAAAATGTTGTTATTTGCCACAGAAAATAGCTAATATATATACCCACGCAAACGACCTCTTCGTCCGTGATCCGAAGAATTAATATTTCCCCACCATTGAAAAAGGCTAGTCACTTCTGTGGGGAAAACGTTTTGCCTGAAACGCCAATGATTTCCCTAAAAGGCCATAATTAATTTCGTGATTTACAAACATAGAGCACTCGAAAGTGAAGAACAACAAGCTAGTTCTAATCTTCGATCGATTGGTAGCAGGAATTAACCCCAAGATTGACAAGAAATTAGCAATTTTGGAGTTCGAGGCTCGACCCCGCGCATATGACCAAAATAGCGCGCCCTTGTTAGCTTCACGACATCGCCCCTTTAATGTACGTCATATCTCTAAGTACACGACAAAAAATCTATTGTGTTGTATAATGAGATTGAAACATATTAATACCTCACTTCCTTTCACTCTGCATGGAATCGATATTCGTTTTAAATTCAATTAAAATACATCCGTATAGGAAAATATTAACACATGTACAAATAAAAGGAATTGTGATACCTTTATTACATAGGGAGAAATGTCAACGGTGGGCTGAACGTATAGTCGTGGGCGGATAGATTTGTTTAGAAATCACAAGTACAGCATATTATGTGCAGAATTATCTATAACCAGGACCATACATGTCCAGTGACACTAAAATGCGTTCTTCGCGCGGGGCTACGGTCCTTGTGCTTTGGGTTGCAAGTGGGTTTTCGTGAGTTTGGGTTAGTTTGAGTTTTGGTTCACTGCGCCGTGAGTATGGGGTTTGGGTTTCAAGGTTGGGCTGGGAAGTGACATAGAACATATGTACGGAGATCTATGAGTGCCATACCGCTTATCCGTATAAAACGACACATACATTTTTAATATATTTTCGACTTTCTTAATTTCAGGATCAGGAAATATCTACATTTACCGAAAAATAAGTGAACTGCGACATATATGATGATGTGGCTATAGGCAAGTCGTATGGGCCTCGTGGAGCTTTCTACACATTGTTTTCCTAACTGATAACCGCTAATAAATACACAACTAAGGATTAGCCTTGCAGTCGGCAATTAAGAAATGCCACTTCCACTTGACGTTTGAAACCAAAGTTTCAACTAATCGCATCCACAAGCTGAAGGATCTGTATCTTGCGAGTTGACAACGGCCATTCATAAATTAAACGATGCCGTCTTACGACGATTCTTTATATTTAAAGCAAAATGGTTCATATTTCACTCGCCCAATACTGAAGAATGCTTGATGATAATCTTGCATTTAAACGGCTCGTGACGAAAAGAACCCCCAAAACCAAACCCGACCTAAAAGTAGTTCCGGCAGGTAAACCAGCTGAGTCTTTGTATGTTTTGACCTCAAATCGAGCAACACCAATAGACCCGGGATTATTTAAGTCACATGGCCCCCGCCCTCCCAGCAGGAAATGTGAAGCTATAAAGCTAAGAGTTGGCTGGGCCAGGTCATTCTCGATTGACCCCAGCATGCTGTATTTCAATTCAGGGTACTGCCGTATTTTTTGTTTTTGCATTGTGTGTAGACAGTCAGTGTGACAGATATGAAAAATGAAACGAACCATATGGTGGTGCTTATACACTAAAAGTTAACCGCGTTCTGTGGATCATACGTCTAATATTGGTATGTGAAAACAGTTTTTTTTTATTGCGCTGTAGTTTTTTAGTAAAACCAAAACTAGGGGGCGGTAATCTCGTTCACAACCCCAATAAAATAAACAAAACATATTGTATATGGTACTGTACGTCCATGAAAATACGGTTGAATCTCACCGAATGCTTGGGTATGTTGTTCCAATTCTACCTTTCGAATTCAACCTATGAAAAAACCTCCTCTATACACACACAAAAAAAAGACAAAGAACAAGAAGTTTTGAGCCTTGGAACCAAACCTTGTTTGTACGGCACGTGATTCTTTACCAACAATAAATAATTTTTGTAACTTTTTATACATGTAACAACTAGATTTCTAAAAGTATAGTCTATTTTGACAGTCTTTGTATAAACGTTTTGATGCGATATGTTGGCTTAAAGTCCTCCAAAAGTTCGTTCAACCAACTAATATTGTTCGTTTTATTCAAAATAAGTGGTGCTGGGTGGACAACATCGTGAAATATTTGGGTTATTAGAGAGTGAATGCAGGGGAAATAAAGAAACTCCTGTACTTAGCAGTAAAACGTCTGGTACAAAATCATTGTGTGTATGTATAGACGAATTCTGCTTTTTAATAGCTTACCCCAACCCGGCCAGACAAGCACGCAAACTCAGACAGGATAAATATATTTTATTAAGGTTTTATTACATTTTTGTTTCTCCCAAATGAGATATGGCAAAGAATATAATCCATTTTAAAAGCAAGTAAATTTCTTTTTTATTTTATTTTAAGATGCGAATCAATACACACTCACGTATCTTAAAAACGCATTGACCCATTTTCCAAATGGCATGTTGTTTGGAGCGATAGAGAAGGGCCCGTCTTTAGGCGGCGGTTACGGCAGCGATTAGCTCTTGGCTTACATAGGACAGCGCTGTTTGGATTGGGTAAAATTCAAAAGACTTTACCCAATCGGAACAGCGCCATCCTATTGGGTGTCCGCCACAAAAACAAAAGATGCTGCAAAGTCAGAGAACCGCACATTGACCGAAGTTGGAAATTGTGGCCTCAAATTGAGACATTAGTGAACACTGCGTTGTTAAAACTATGTGAGTAAATTGTAAGTTAGCCTGTCATAATATTGGGCATTGATGAGACATTGCAGATGATTGGGTAATACATGTAAACTGAGGTACTAAGGATAATTAATCAAATACAACTGAGCTGGAAAAAACCCACACCATTATTAAAGAAATTCAAACATCGGCCCAATTTAACACGAACCATGCTAACCAGGCACATACATTAAAACATGCATTTACCACAGCGGACTGAATTCAAAAAAGCTCGGTTCACAAAGCTCGGTTTAAAATTACTTGATTAATCGCTGCGAATTATTCACACGAATTGGACACTTTTCAACTGTTGTGAATAATTCGCAGCGAGTTTTCGACGTCATTTTCGCTTCGCATTTCGAACTCGCACCGCGGCCTCGTATAGATCGTTTGCACTAGCGGCCATTGTTGATGTGTATTTCTTTGCTACTCTTTGTTTAGCTTCGAGTACACACTTTATGCTTCCATTGTTGTATATTAAACGCGTTAAATGAGATTACTAACCTTTGGTATTATTTAAATTGACAACAATGGGAAAACAAATCAGGCTATACTCAAGCCTAAACAAAGAGTAAAAAAGAAATACACCACCAAGATGGCCGCCAGTGCAAACGATCTATAGGATTATAGACCGCAAGCCGGTTAAAGGCTAATTCATACTTCATACTTCATTCGAATGCGTACGAAAACGGCGCCATAAATTCGCAGCGAATTACATGACAAGAGTTAAAGTGTTCAACTCGTGCGATTATGTCATTTGGACATAAAATTCGCTTCGCATTCGGATGAATTATGAACCGCGGCCTAAACGATTTACAACGGGTTATACGGCTTCTATATCGCTGGTTCAGTCACAGAATCGCTGGAAAGGCTCTTGCGACTATAAGATAATACACCATTAACTTTTTCGAAGTGTGGCGGCCACAATAGGACGAGGCAGTTCCGTTTGGGTGAGGTCTTTTGAATGTTACCCAATCGGAACAGCGCCATCCCATTGTGTCCGCCATACTTCGACAGGTCTAATGCGGTATATACAATAATTGGATACATTCCTGATCCTGTATCGTTTGTGCACGAACAAGTTTGACCTGGTGTTTCTGCAGACCCGATTATGAAAACCAAACAGCCTTGACCTGAACAACTTAACTCCGGGTGAATGGATAAATACATAACTGGCTAATGTACAATTTTACTGAGTTAAACTATAGAGGTTCACATGGGTTATATATCTACAGAAATGGCCAAGCGCTAAGTTAGTTTCAATTATTAGTGTTTTCTGGTTCTGTATTTGTTTGTTTGTTTTTTTTGGTTAAATATTTATAAAGGAAAACATATTGTCGCTGAGTTACTTTTGGCCACCAATCTAACTTATTGTCTACATATAATACGATCGATAAATAAGAGTGAATTGTAAACACCAGTAAATAATGACCGACAATACAAAGTAAAATGTGAAATATAAAACAGTCAACAGTAAACCCTGATCGTGTGGGAATTGGTTTCAAGTCAGATTTTGGATTATTGTATCGGGGAAACCTAGCCAGACATTTTTTTTTATTTCTAAAACATTCGACTTCAGACCAATTCTGGAGTTTACTGGTATGTTATTATAATTGATTCATGATGTAGTTACATGTATACCACCTGAATATCCAGCAAACATTTACCAATCATATCGTAACACAAGATTGCAAGTCATTTTATAGACCCTATTGTAGCCATTCTGTGGGGCATCTTAACCAATCTTTTGTAATATCTCAGAGGAAAAATGGACCGCCCTCAAATTAGTTAGTTATCATTTAGTATCCACATGGATTGGTCATAGCACACATGTATTTAATGTGCTCAAGGCACAAATACAATTTTTACCCCCTGATCATCGTGCCAATACCACCCCTATTACTTTCTCAGCTCCCTGGGAGTATACAGCCATAGCTGCCCCACGGGCGCCTAATGATTAACAACCATCTCAAACAGTCCCCATTTATACTCCTGGATAGAGAGAAGCAATCATGATAAAATGCCTTGCTTAAGGACACAACTGCCACAATCCAGAATCAAACCCACGTTCTGATGACTCAGCCATTGCAAGCTTGCGTACATCTACAGGTAGCAAGATTTGAGGTTTGCATGGTAACTCGGTGCTTACTGAGTCAGTGTAAAATGATAAGCACTAATTGATGTGAAAACCAACTCAACATTGTGTAGATTATTTTGTGAGATTAAAATATCACCTAGTAATAAAACCAATATCCAGATAAACTATTACCAGATTATATCCAATAGTAAATAACCTTGATATTCTCTTTAATACAGAGTAACTTTTTGTGCTTTTAAATTTTTTTTTTCTCCAAATAAAATAAAATATACATGTACATTATAATATAATTCTTTTTAATTATTTCGGGAGTTACTTTGACATCAGATGAGAGATTTGCAATAAATGAATCAAATACTTAAAAAAATAAAAGGATTTGTGAGTGTGTTAGAAATATCTGAATTAAACTTGGTACCATAATTTCAGGGTTACAGAATTAGATCTTGTTTCAAAACAATATTTACTGAGGCACAAACATACAATTGCATATAGCAAACTGCCCCCTACAAAAGTTTGGATATATACCAAGCAACTCGAGGTTTGTAAATAATATAGGCTCCGCTTCTAGATAAACCCAGTAAGGCAGTGCCAAATTCTTACACGTAAAGTCACTTTCATCTTTCAAGTCACTTTCAACCAAAGTTACACTTGGTTGTTTTAACGAATTTGATGGATGACATCCACACCCCCTCCAACTGTGGTAGAGATTACGGTACAGGGTATTATTGTTCACAAAGAACCTGACAATAGTTATCAAATAACCTTTATTCTTTGCTTCTGCAAAGGTAACTGGGATTTAATTGTGGTAACCAAATTAAATTTACTATAATTCTACAAACCAAAGTAACACTTCATTCTGGTGGGATATTTTGTCCCTGTACATGTTAAATTACAATCCACCCTACCGGAAACCATGAACATCACACACATTATCTTATGCACCTTATCATAAAATTCAAACGCACAGCACTGAGGAAATTATCAATGCAACATACTCTTGTCATGGCTGTTTCAGCTGTATCAGTCTATTTATCAGTATAATTATGTACATGTACTTCCGACCAATGTCACCTTCAGAATAATTTTTAATGTTGAATTGGCAATTGGGCAGGTTTGTCCTTGTGAATAGCTTAATGACATGTGGCACGAACAAATCGGATGAAAATAAATTGTTTCTGGCCGACAGTGAAAGCAATTTGATACTATCCGTGGATGAATATTTTCATGCAGAGCAAGGTTTGCGGCAGTGTCAATATTGATATTATCAGCTATTCTTAGTTCTTAGATGTATGTATGGTAGCTAGGCTCTCCTAACCCCAACCCTAACCCCCTTCCCCAACCCCTGCCCAACCTCCCTTATGCTAGCCTGAAATCTGATATTCCATCGATGCCGCACCAGTCAGACAGTACATGTATAGTCAGTTTGGTACCTAGTTCACCACTTACAGACAGACCCTCACTGATCGGGTTGAGTAACAAGAGAAACGATTTCTCCTATTTTAACAAACTGGATAAACAGAAGCAATAATTACATTTTTTTAAAAATAGTTAGGAAACTTTCTACACAGGGAATTGAAGACGACAATAAATTTTGCATTCAGTTTATAGTTCAAACAATCTTATGGGATTTACCATTCAAGTTAATAACCATTGAATGTACATGTATTATGTGGAAATCCGATTTAATATTTAGTTCAATATTTAATACTCCTACAACTCCCGATGTGTATACATTTTTACCCAGAAATGTGCTACATTCATCTATATGAACTGGACCATCGTATGATCTGCCAGATGGCTTAGATACTGAAATGCAATACATGTATAACTTAAAAACAAACAAAAATAACAACATGCCCTAGAGGTTAATACACGCATTTTAATATTTACAGTATTAATGGGCATTTCTGTTCAAAAAGAAAAAAAAAAGAAATTATATATTTATATATAATACAGAAGTTGGAAGTGGTTCGAGTTTGTTTTCACTTATTGACAAGTGTATTTAATGAGGAGCTGTGACTAGTGGGTTGTTTCACAATCATCATATTCTTTGGATAGGCCTAAATTGTCAAACACACATATTTGGTCCGTCTTTTTTTAAATCATTCTGTAATATAAGCTCATAAATAGAATAACCTTCAAACATTTTGTTTACGTGCATAGCATTGGGTGTACGCATTAAATCCATAAAGATTGGACAGTAATTACATGCCACCAGAAATCATCTACAGATGAACATGTTATTCATTCTTGCGCAAGCATTTTAGTCTACGCCTGCCCTAAGCATCGGATAGAGGACTTCACAGCCCAATCCATAATTCATACCCCACGCGGGCTTGCTAACGACTGCTCAATAAGCACAATGCATCCAGTTACTGTGAAACTTTGTGTAGTCATGACTGTTAATATGGCCAGCTGCTTTGTGGTTACGAAACGAATTGGAGGGATAATATCCAGGCTGCTTGTGAGCTGGAATGAAGACAGGTTGATGGGACATTGGCATACCCCGATTGAGGTGGTGTTGGTGGTGGTGGTTGCTAGCGTGGTACTGATGGTAGTGGTGTTGTTGGAAATCAAAGAGCTGCCCATGTTGAAATGCCAACAATCGTTGTACCTCTTGTGCCAAGTCGACGATAAGCTTCAGCGTCTGCCGTCTCTCGTGACCCATCAGACAAACAGTGCTCGAGTCAACCACCTGATAGAGTATCATCAAGTACTCATATTTACTCACGTTATCACCTATGAAGTGGTCATTCAAGTAACTTTCCAGTTTCTGACGCTGCTGTGGAAGTTCGCTAAAGTCGATGAAAAATCGCGAGCACATATATCTCTCCAGCACTTTGATTTCCTCTCGGCTTGCCGGTAGGTATTTCCGAACGAGCAGGTTGCAGTATTTAAGTAGTCCTCCTCCGCGAATCTCCTCGGGATTCCGTGTTGCGATAAGTTTGTTGTTGAGGTGGTAGAGGGCTTCGTCAAAATTGCCAAAAACACTCTCGCCAATGACGGTCGGGTAGAAGTTGGAATTCATGGGTATCTCGGACAGCTTGTAGAAGAAGAGAAGCGAGTCGAGAATTATCTGGAATGAGTCGACGCTGAATTCAAACTGACGTCTCATCTGATCGACAAACTTTAGTTCAACATTTTTTCCAGTGTTATTCGACAGCGAAATGAGACTCCAGTGGTCATTTGCATTGCATATCTTGACCAATTTCTGCACGTAGGCCTCCTGCATGGTGCTGGAGCCCATTTTGGTCGTGCTGACCCCTTCCGGGAGAAAGTTTAACAGCGAAGTCAGTACAGCTTCTTTGATGAGGTGGGTGTTTTCGGTCCGTGATAAGTCGACGCCGAATATCAAATCGACGTCGTTGTACGACTGATGAACCGATGCACCAAGTATATGGCTTGCCGCCCCACCGTTCAGACGAATACCCCTGACTTGCACACCCACTTCGTCGAGTTTGTCTCGAACAACATCGATCAAATCGAGCAAGTTAATATCCAGCGTTGGAAAGTTACCCTTACCGTGTACCGTCATGTTCTCGCGCAGGACATGGTCGAGACGGTTGACTTGCTCAAAGCTGAGTACTTGGAAACGGGTAGAAGATTCGCTAGTGGCGCACATTTTTGTCTTCTCCGTTACAATATATCCCCGTTAACAGCTGCAATGCAAAGAAAAGGTAGAACAAAAATGAAAGTACAAATTGTTTAACTGCACTGTCGTGGTGTGCAGACGCAACTAACCCAAACCGTACCTGCGCTATGCTGTGTCAATGCAATAATTGCATATGTCAGCGCAATATCTGATCAGCTGGAGACACTTCACCTAAACATGACCTTACAGTATTACTCCGCCAAACAGCTGGTTCGCAACAAAATCATGAAAATACGAACAAATAATTACAAAAATCTAAAGAAAACCAAATGTAACAAAAACATAATTTTCGATAATAATCATTATATTTTACTCAAGTGACCTTGTATATGGTATTTCGTTGCGCTCCATATGCAGGGCCTATTTTAACGCGCATTCATCGGGAAGTGCAGTGATCGTTGTCGACAAACGCGATTCGTAACTTCTTGGTTTGATATTAAAGATTTCAGACCAATTTCACATCGAGTAATAGTTTTAATAGTTGAATTGATCAATTGGTACATTTTAAAAACATGTTTAAACGTAATTAGCTTTAAAACGATATATGACAAGAAAAGCAAATCATACCCTGACAATTACAGTGTAATTGTCGGAATGAATTGCTGCCAACTACTTTTTTGACAGTAATAGGACGGTACACCTTTAACAATTTAATGCAGAATAATAGAAGATATAATAGAAGATAACATAACGGGGCTAACGAGTTATTTATAGTTGCCGAGTTGTGCAATAGCTGTTTAAAAATTCCGGATTCGGGAAGTTTACAGTATTTCCAATTTAGGAAATATATTCTAACAAGTTCTAGCAAGTCATCGACTTTTCACCCATCGCACGGAATTTATCGTACGATGGAAAAAACCAGTTCGCATAAAATTATCAGCGTCATGAAACAGTGCCAGAATACTCCGCAGATCTGTGGTTGCTAGAAATGATTAATAACAATCTATCGTGTACAAGAATGATAATTAGGTGAGTGGGCGAAAATTACTAAGTTATAATTGGCGTAGTTGAAATTGTTCATGCGATTCATGCGATTTCTCTGCACATTCTTTGTGTTTCACGCAACGGTTCTCTTATTTAACAAAACTCGGAGACACATTATTCAACAACTCGCTCATAATGTTCTTTTTTATATAATAACAACTAGCCTTCAACCAAGGCGAACAGTCTTGCGCGACCATAAAAGGCAAAACTTACAATTGCCCAACCCCCCCCCCTGTGAGGTCATCCACAACTTGCAATTAAAATTTGCTTATTAATCTCCACGTACGTAGACAAAAGCAGTCTAAAGTGATTGTTATAAATTTGTTTACATTATCTCTTCGGTTTTGAACGGGAAATTGTAGTTCATTAAATAAAACTCTCGTACATTTCTGCCGTACAAACAATATGGCGTCTTGCCTTTACACCGCACTCCCTTGACTTGAGGCTAGCGCCTATGTCGGGTACGTCAAGCGCGGATATTAATGTGATGGTGGTGCATGCACGCCATAGCTAGCTCAACATTCCAACCCAAATACAACTTTGGAACGAGTACAGCATTCCAAAGTGTACGTGTGTACAACATAGCATTTCAGGCGCAATCAAACTGGTGGGAGTTATCTTCAAATCGAATTGGATTACATCAGACAGGATATTATTTGATCTATCCATTTGGACGGGTGAAATCCTGTATTATTTAATCCCGTCCGAAATAAACTTGCGAATTCGCAATATAATGACCCAGAGGGCGCTATTGCACTTCGCTGAGGACTCCATACAGAATTCGAGGTTTCCCTCCACCGACCCGCTGCGCTGGGTTGCTGGTCGACTGCCCCACCCCCTTGTGCTGGCTTTCTCTGCCTGGTGACGTGCGACTCGTGTTACGTCACGGCTGCGGTGATTGTTAATTAATTCTTAGTGTAGCGGCCAGACACATGTGTCACTGACCGACCGATCGACCAACTGACCCGCCCAACCGCCGACCCACTGCCCTAAAATATTCTCACAATCTATAGGCTTCGTCCACATGTCGATTGTCAATCTGTGTGGGATCCATACAGACGTATACATAAATGTTGTTGAACGCATTCAAAAACGTTATGCAAGATTCTGGCGTTCCGGTTATGAATTGAGTCTGTCTGAAATTATGTGGATGTCACTATCAGACAGGAAACATCTATTTTCGCCTTGTAATGAGCTATAAGATTTTGTATAGCTTTATCGTTGAGGAAATTTATTCCAGCCACACAGGAAGTTTAGACCAGCATTTGAAACTACACATACCCTTTGCCAGACCTCGGCTCGTTTTTTGTTCTGCAAACGACTGGAGAGCATAGTTAAAAGCTCATCCACCAAAACGAGTTTTAAAACATTCAAAAAATGGCATCATCTGCTTTTCAATCAATGTCCGGCTGCCGCGGTTTGTAAAATCTTATAATTATTGTATACTGTTTTGTAAATTTTGTTTTTGAATAATTGAGTTTTCCCTTTTTCTTTTAGGGAATTGATTTGCGTGGGTTGTGTAACCTTTTTAACAACTCTAGACATTGTTTGAACTAAACAAAAACAAAAGGCTTACTATAGGGTTCTAAAATAAAATACGATGCAAAGCGCTGATCACACTTAAAATTAAAAGTACAGGGCATGAAAACACTAAGCGGGAGAGCAATCAACATGTTTCTTTTCATTCGCCGGGAATTTCACAATAATAACTTATTTATTTTGACCACCGCACATCCAAGGCATTATCATTGACCGTTAAATTGTTGTCGTAACTCTGGGCCGCTCAACCACTCTCCGTATACGGTCAATACTTTAATTAATTATAAACAATACCCCAATGACGTCATATCCACCTACTCATCGGCTGTCGCAATCGCTTGCACTCGCTCGACCCATTCAGAACATAAAACCAAATTAATTCCCCACATATATATTCAGCCTTTATAAATGAAACTAGCAAATTTACGGCGTGATGATAACTTAGTGAAATAGTCATTTACAACGCTGCAGCATTTCTGAACCTTTAGATTGCTTAATTTCCCCGTCACTATTCACGGGTTATTATTTGCGTCAGGCTCGGCGTTGTTATTGAGATGGTTCGAACGCGCGTCTTTGAAAATATCACCCGGTGTCCCAACATAATGTAAGTATACTTAAACAATTAATTGCGTATAACGCTGCGTACAAAACAAAACAAAGAAACGCTTTAGTCTTATAGCCTACAACCCAAGCTTGGGCCTATATAGTATAAATACTATGGTATAAATGATGAGTATCTTCGAGAATCAATGCGTTTCCCTATCGAACGATCAGGTTAAATACGAGTTTTCCCCTTATCTGTAAAAATTATCTACGTGTGAGAAATATTGTGAAATACTGAAACATTACGAAAAAAATAATGTACAAAACAATATAACAATAAGAATTGTTTTCGTTAAAGTCGAAACAGACGACGCGTGTGTTTATTTCCCTGTTACATTGAATACCGCATGCTCGTCTACTGCTGATTTACGGTCTTGATGAAGGCGGTGGATATAGTTTCGTACGATTGAGCAAGTGGATCACTGCAGTACAGGTACTGGATGACACTTGTCTCCCACAGAGAGACATGTGTCTGTTTGTTTGTTTGTTTGTTTGTTAGTGTGTTTGTTTGTTTGTTTGTTTGTTTGTTTGATGAAATTACACTCTGGGATTACAATTACGAACAAAACTAGGTAAAATCCGAACCAGAAGTGAGGTTAGCCGGTATAATATTGGCACATGGATACACCACGAAATAAGACTACCATCAAATTCACTGTCCATATGTTGAAGTTAGCGTGTTTTAATAAAGCCACAAAGTATTGTGACAAACATATTTAACCTAAGTAATATACAGTTTCTTACCTTTATAAACTGGTTTCGTCAGTCCTTTTTTTACTCAAGAAAATAGTCTTTCTCTCTCTAAATTTCCCCGTCAAAATAAAATCTAATACTCACAAACGTTTTACAATAACAAGCCACGTAAATATTGCCAACCCGTCTCGGATCTGCTATCGTATACTGAACGTTGCGGCTGGTATCTCTGTACTGAATAAAACCACGCTGCATGCGTATTATTATTAACTGGAAGTGTTTGGCTAACGTCAGTGACGTTGACATCAGCCAGCAGTGACGTCAGACACTCGCTATTGACGTAGCTATACCTAATTTGCATCAATTTTGTCCGGTGGAAAATCTCGCAGGCGCAGGTGGTTCCATTCTTACGATATAGATGGGTGCGCTGAATATTATGTGGTGAGTCCATAAAT
>JAVCKS010002514.1:0-12057 GCA_032273685.1 Pteraster tesselatus | reverse complement strand
TAACTCGAATTACACCACACGGAACTCAATTGCAGACGTCTACAACACCATACTGTACATAACGCAGCAAAGCAAAAGTGCAACATAATCGAACAAACAAATTCGATCCCCAAAAAACATCTGGCAAAATTCACACTCGAATTCGGGGAAACTATTATAATAAATAAATGCCAGTGACTTTTTTGACAGTTTCCCATAAAATTCTTCATTCGGAAGTTAAAATTGTGCTCTCGGTATATAGAGCCCATATCTCCGCCACAGCCATATAAAGTTGGCAAAGTATTATTTGCTTAAAACTATTGAAATATTTGTGTTGACAATTCGGAAAAATTAAGCTCCGGATCCAGATCTGTATAATTTTTTAGTGCCTCAGCACATTTTTGTGTCTCACCACATTAAATACTGGACTGAATAAAATGTCTCGCGAACCCGATCTTGTTTTTTTTTTTGCTGTCCCGGGTCAGGCCAGGTCGCCACAAAGTCAAACACTCCCACGGGATCACTAATAACTCATAACTAAGCACCGTAAATAATAATAAGAGTAGCTGTGCTAAGAATGAGGGCACGGAGTCGGCCTATCGTCCCCGGCGGAATAGTCGATATCTGTGCCGTGACCCAAATACGGGTCTTAAATATCTGTCACGGTACACGTCGTGTACAGCCCACGCTGATTGGAAAATAAATGAGTGTTCATAGTCTTAGAGTGACTGTATGTCTGTGAAACATGGCGCGCGGTATACTAAATAAGCGTACAAATGCCATCAGCGAATATCGAAGATATCGGGATGAAGGAGTTGATTCAGATGCTAACTTCATATTTTCCTGATGAATGAGATGTCAAAGAAAATATTAAATAATATTAGTATTATGAAGTATTGAAAAAATGTTCATAGCTGTAATATTCTTCTATACTTTTTTTGTCGTTCAATATCATTCAAATCGTTCTTCCCCATGCACATTATAAAATACTTGTAAGTTTGTGTATAGCGCTGATTATCGAGATCATCGAGTTATTCCTCTATTTTATAATAATTCAAATGTTAACATTTCACAACCTTTATCATTTTAACCTAGGTAGATTCATGTACAACTATGGGAGTATACTATACCTATCTGTTTAATTGAAGTGTAATGTAATAGTTCACTCGCACAACACTCAATGAAAACCTCTCTTTCGGTTTTAATAGAACGTCAAAGCCTAATTGGTGAATCGGCATTTGCGGCGTAATAGTCATCGTGTAAAGGGACTTTATAAAAACCTCTCACTTAAACAAATCAAAACCCAAGCCAAATAATATTTCGCTTTGTCAACACAAATACTGTGTTCGGTTCAAGTTGTTGTATCTGGAGTAATTGTTGTTGTTGGTTGGTTTGGGGGAGTTGGTTGTTGGTTGTTGTTGAACAAATATCCGGAAATTGACTTGATCACTTCATCATCGCACTGCACATTTAAGATGACGTCACATGATACTCGATGTTTCATTATAACTGCACCTTAATTTTTGGATGTCACACATTCCGCCTTAAATATATGTAGGCCTATAAGGTTTTAGCTCAGTAGGCCTATTACTTGTGGTTTATGAGATACGAATTGCTATTAAAATATGAAATTTCAACTTCCGATTACGACCGGAAGTAAATGTCAAATTCGTTCACTCCCAAGGCAACACTTTCTGAAGCTCTTTCACATGATGCAAATACTGAAAATGTTTCTGTTGTAGTTCTAGAGATACGACGCCTCCACAATTATACACTTATTTAATATAATGACGTCGTCAATGACCTTGTCATCACGGAAACGGTTTCGTCTACCCACTAATAAGTACACATGCCAAGTTTCAAGTCTGTTGGAGTTTTGGTTCTTGAGGAGTTTGCTCAGGAGATCGTTCAGTGAAAAGAAAAACCGAACAACTTCAATGGTCGGCTGGTGGCCGACACCTAATTACTGTAGCAATCCTACGACAGAAAATCGCGATCTTACCTGAACTCTGGCTTCGCTAAGATCCACCTTCCTGGCCAACTCCTCCCGCAGGAAAGCGTCCGGGTAGTGGGTCCTCTCGAATATTCTTTCCAACGCGTCCAGCTGGGCCGTGTTGAACGTGGTCCGGTTCCGCCTCTGTTTCTTTCGCTGTTTGACCTGCGCCGGTGTTAGGCCCTCTTCCGATCCTAATCGAGAAGAGAATAAGGAAAGGATCTCAATTAAGATGGCAACTCCGATGTCAATAGTGCAATACCCACATGTAGATTCCTCGTTTGTATTGGCGAAATATCTGAAAGATTAGCTTATGTTTATTTCCTATGTTGCCTTTTTCTTGCGTTTTCGTACATTGTTTTTCGTACATTATTTTTCGTAATGTTTTTCGTATGTTGTTTTTTCGCATCATAGTACTTCCCATAACGATTGGGTATGGGTTAATATATGTTGACCTTTAACCCCTTTCACTTGAAGGACCCGTGCGAATGAATTGACTCAGATGCCAGTCGTTCTTCCTGAATCCTATATGAACTGCTCATAACTTTTTGTAACCATTGTATTACCACAACATTATTTCCTGACTTTCAGTCCCATAACGGTTTCTCACATTAACCATAATGACCACAGTTATTTTCCAATTTTCCCAAGAATAATCCCCGCCGTTGTGATATTCCAGATGTCGAGGTTCCCAGTAATATAGCTGTGTTGCCTAACGAGGTTAAGCTAAACAAATCTGCCGTGACCTAGGTAAATCCGACGGCGGCGTTTCAAAAAGGGCCAGCAAAGCGACGGCTCTATAATCCAGCGCGGCGATGGTGGCGCGCGGGCTGCGCCGGCGGCTCCCGGTCGGCTTGATGCGCGGCGCAGACCGCACCGGTCTCGCTTCATTCGCTGATTGGAAACATAACAAAACAAAAACAAAACAAGACAGCATGAAGCAAATATTATGGAAAACAAATTAAAGAAGTATTATGTTGGCGTTGTCATGACGTCACAACCTCTCATGACCAGCGTGTCATGTGCCAAGTTTGATGTGAATTGTGCAAGTTCGCTAAAACACGTTACGTGGGTAAAATGCTTAAAAATCGAATTTTACAGCTGCAGACAATGTATGTCTGGGTCTATACTTTAGCAGGATTTACCAGCTCATGTATTTGTATTTTGAACTTAGTTACATCACATTGACTACTTTATAGCCGTCCCTCTTTTGTAACAACCATGATGGTGTATACTGCAACCTGTATATAGTGGTCACTCAAGGATATGAACAGGTGACCCTGTTCAAAGTTCATATATATATATATATATATATATATATATATATAGGACACAGATCAGGTGGCAGCAAATCCACTATCGTACAGAGAGCCACAGTGGCCCCGTTTGCCATGCTATTAGAGGACACAAGTCAGGCTGGCTGGGTGAGAAAGTACACGTATGCGTGGTGAAATGCACTATATAGGCAGACACATGTTCGTGCAATTATGCGAACACTTGGATGGTTTCTGGACCAATGACATTATTACATCGAGTCAATTACTATCTGGTAGTGTAACACTGAATCGGCGCAGTGGTTTTCCCGTGCCTGGTTATTCGCCTATACCGCACAACGGTTACCAGGACTCATGACGCCTGAAACTTACGGACTAGCAGTGGTAAGGCCTATACACCAACCCTATGCAATCGGCTCTGACGGTGACCCATCCCACGAGCTTAAATTTTAATAGCAACTTAAAGTACATCGTTTGTTTTGGAGCCGATGGTGGAAGTAGCTAACGAGTGAGCCATCTCGCGTCCCTCTTTGCGTCCTTCCTTATCTCTGTCGAGAGATAACACTGCTATTCGACTACTGTACATTCAATTGCGTTTGTTTAAAATTTGTCATAATGCTGATAGTGTCTGGCCGATCTTCATTTCCTGGTTTATAAATCTCGTCCAGAGTACATGAACTCTAAATACATATTGACAACGAATTCATTTTTGGTGTCCCAGTGTACAAACCGGAGGTACAAACCGTCGTTTTGTGTTCGACGTTTTGGGGTTTGCGCTGGCGGTAAGTCGTAACCAGATAGTCGTCATTGAACCGAATCTAAAACATTCCGCGATGACCAAGCTTTTAGGCAGCCAGCCGTGCAGCCGTGTTTAGCACGGCAAAAAAAAAATCACGGCCTATTTTCGTGTTGTTTTTATACTTTTTTTTAAAAATGTTTTTTCTTGGTTGAAATACTTTGTCAATCATCATCATTGATACGTTAATGTACTGTACATCTTCATAGCATGTACATGTAACTTGGTGCAAGTTATTGGACCCTTCGTGGTAAAATCTTGCGCTATGCCACGGCAATGGATCACAATTTCCTGCATCACAAAATTGTACATGCACACCCTGGTTTTTTCGATGCACACCCTGTTCACTAATCCTACCTAAAAGCTTGGCGATGACTGATGATTAATATCACTAGTTTTGAACAAAATAATGTTCATTTGAGCGACCCCCTTGAAACGTGTTGGCATAGGCTACTTTTGAAACTTATGATTCCAAATTATATGCTTAGCGCGGCTACCAAACGGTTTTTCACAGGAAATTGTAAGACAAATTGTAATGCTCACAGTTAGCTGTTCATTCTTACCGGAGCGCAGTAATAGGTTTTTAAATCGGAGACTCTCCAATGACAGTCTTATGCGAGCCAGATCGGGAGGGAAGGTCAGTATACGTGATAGGCTATACCTCAGCCAACTCGGTTGGCACTTTTCAGAACCTTTTCAGAGAGATTATATACTCATAATACACGGCAACTAACTATCCCCACTATGCAAATCCTTAAAGTCTCCTGACCACGACTAGAACGTTTAAAACAAATCAAATGGATATCATCAGAGCTACCATGTCGTTCAGAGAGAGAAAGTGTGTATTTATTAGACAGTGCACTCAAAATAAACAGCAGACACAGGGGGACATCTACGAGAATGTACTAAACATGGAGGAAGTGTGGAACTTGACTAAACTTAAACCGGACCGTGATCTTCATAATCGCAAGTCAAATTCTCGAAACCGAAGATCCTTGAGGAGATGTGGTTTATGTCAGTGGGCCTACTTGACCTGAGTCCGGGGTCGTTAGCTGTCCTCTATAAATCTTCAAGGCCAACCACACTTATAAGCCTCGTAAGTATATCATTGCTTCACTGGCGTCGAACGAATACCAGAGGTGGCACCCCATCGCAAACAGTTGCAATTCAGAGTCAAAAACAAAATACAAATTTGAGGCCAAGTCAACCATAACAGGAGTAGTGTTCCATACGCTCTGTCAATATTTGCCCGATATTTCAGGGTGTTGTTAAGCACAGTTTAAACTGATTAATTTAAAAACAAAAACCGAATTGTGCAGGCTATAACGTAAGGGAAGTAAGATTATTGTATTTTAAGACGAGTTTTCAAAAATTATATTAAATGATTCTAACCTATGTACTAAAAATCACAACAAAACGAATCACCTTCGTAGCAGACAGACGATGCGTCATCCCCACCGTCCAGCACGCCGTTCGGCCCTGTCGCCTCCCCCAGCGAGGTCGCGTCCGAAAAATCCACGTGCTCCAGATTGAGCAGGTGCGACACGGAGAAACTTCTGGCGGCGGTCTGTTGGTGGTGGTGATGTTGGTGGTGGTGGTGGTGGTGGTGCTGCGGCTGAAGGGCCTCGTTGAGTACCGTCTGGTGAACTGATGTGTCAAAGTCTGCCACGGTGGCCATGGCGTCCTCCTGATTCATCTTTCGCGGCAAATAACTCAGCAACTTACTTCACGTTACGCTCTTGTCGCTGAATGTTTACCTTTCAGTTGTGAAGTACACTTAACGATGCTACGAATTCGTTGCTATTTTTAATATGATGAACAGAATCTATTCAAATCAACTTTAGATAGCATGTGCGTTGTTGCTGCTGAGATGTGAAGACCGCAGTGCGTATTTTAAGCTAATCAAAACTGTCCCGTCTCGGTTCCAATCTGTCCACGTCTCCGTCTGTAACCAAAATGCTGTAAAATTGCGGATATGGACGGAAACCTAAAATGATATCAAACTATTTGAGCATCAAAGGCGACTGCTAGGTAGATAGCTTGGTGTATCATATCTGCGCCTCAATGGTGCTGACGTAGATTAATGATGTTTTTCTTGTGCTGATCAAACTATAACCAACTTTATCACCAGCGGTTGCAATCGATGTTCCGTTCTGAGTCGGTACCCTCACCCGGTATTGCTATTTTTCTTATTTCGCAGAGCAGCCAAAACTTTCAACCCACGAGTAAAATCCGTTTCGCTATCGGCACGTTCAATCAGACGACTTTACAAGCCGACAAATCACTCGCCCTGCAGAGCCTTAAAATGACCTTCACTCGATCAACCAAGCGAGGAACCAATAATGTGTATCCATCTGGCCGAGCAACGCGATCCGCCGACTATTTATGTCAGGCAGTTAAAGTTGAACCTGAACTAAACACGGCATTAGCGGTGACCCGAGACCCGAGCGCCAAATAGTTCAATCTCCCCAGTGGGAGATTCTCCTCCACGGTAAACCTTCTATTTGTTAGTTTACTATGTATCTATACGAAATTGCACGCGGCACCACTGTGACGCAAGCGCGTATCTGACTGGACGATCCTCGCACCTCGTTATGCTAATACGTGTCGTCAAGCTCGCTAATTGGATAACCATCGCGGCTAAAAATGGGCAACGCGCCAATCAGGAGGGAGCTGCGTATGTTCCTCCTTCCACATGGATGGTTATGGAAGCAAAATACGTGTTAAGTGACCAGATCTATTAGCGTTAAGCAATCTAGACTCTTTTTATCAGATAATTAAATCAAAGTCGCTTAGTGACCCGGGTGCAATTGAAGCAGTTACACGGTGACAGCAACATGCGCCACTAACACTAGTTTTTATTCGCAGTACATCCTCCGGCAATATTTAAAATTAATCAGGCCAATAAAATACTTGCCTGTTGTTATCCTATAAACGCTCTTACTTTCCCCCTTTTCGGCTGAATCATTGATTCGTAAGAGGGGAAGAGAGAAAATGTCTAGAATGATGTTGACATTTTCACACATGTGTTCGAAGTAATGATCCTAAATACTTTAATACCGCGTTTACATAGAGTAGATCCGCTGCGATGAGTGATACACGGCTGAGGGCTTACACCAAGTGACTACATTCTCGTGGTTTAATGGCTGCCCGAGTTGTCGTCATGTAAATCCACTCTGCGTGATAGATCATATTTGACTGCAGTTATTGTGCGCTTTAAGCCGCACAAATCTCTCGGCTGTGCTGCAGGATTTGGCAAAGTGACAATCGGTTTTGATGATCACCCAGATCAAAATGAAATCGCATGGTTTAATGAATGGTTTACACGTGGCTCGTTTTACAGTCTGCACCACCACTTTACTACCCGTGTTATTATGTAAATCCCCGTGTTTAGCGACCAGCTGCACTTTACTTTGGATGATGATCGGTGCAGTGGGGGTGTCAACTACGGCTCAACTACCTAATCTTAGATCAACTGGCGAATTTATTGACTCCGTTTGTTTTATCTATTAGACTAAACGCTTAAGCTTCTTTCGACACTTGTTGCGGATATTAGTAAGATCAGTCTGTGTGTGTGGGTCATCTCTTCACGAAGGGGTGGGTGATGGGTACGCTCCTAACCCCACGTGGAGGGCTGGGGGACGGATTGGGAGAGGGTGTTTTCTGCTTGTTTAATCCGGGCAACGCCAGGTAGCCCTGATAACCCTGCTGTGTCAACTATTTTAAAAGCGGCGCCAACGTCATCGTCGGTGTAGCGGTTTCAGGAGTCCAGGGTGCTCAGAGATCCAGATGACTACACCGGACATATCTGCACATGACACCGGGTTCTGCGCATGACGTCGCATGACGTATTTTACCACATTTAGTCATCTGGATCTCTGAGCATTGGATCATTCAGCGACCGCCATTGTTTTATTGCTAATTTGGCGGTACGCTGATTGGCTACTGCGCGCGTGACGTCACCCGTTTCCGGGAACAAGTCGCAGAAGTTGGAATTGTTCTACTCTTAATTGTGACTGTTGATTTTGTTTGAACGACCACTGATGCCGATCTTCTTAATTTATAGCATCGCAGTTACGTTCAAGTCGCAAATAATCGATGACTGATATGTTCCTGATTGTCGTAGTTCGGGCGCAGCTGGATTGTCTGAAAAGTCAGTTGCCGACTGTGTCGTCGCAAGGTCTACGTGAAGGCGGCTTAAAGTTTGATCTGCAATGGAGTTAAGCGCCTCATCTGGGAATCCGAGACTAAAATACACCGTAGAAATCGAGGCTATAATCCATAATTAAGATTGTGTCACTTTTTAGTTCGCTAGGCCCCATATCCTCATTAATTCAACTATGTATCTTGTTGTAATGATGATTTCGCCAAATGCCAAGGGATAGGACGCCCTCGCAAGATTGGAATAAATTATCAGATTGCGATTAAACCAAATCAGCCCAAGATTGTAATTAGCTTGTGTACCACTTGGAAACACAGCGCCACCTTCTAGGGCTTTAATAAATGGAAGGAGTTGTTTTAGGGTTTGTGTACGAAATCACATGGCAATAAATTAGAAATGTAGGAGAAAAACACCACAAGAAAGCGGCGAAATTACCAATGACTTGGCGGATGGAAAGTGAACAAGATATCGCTTGAAACTCTTGTGCTCCGGTGACAAGGCCTTGAAAAGTACAGGTGCACCACTAATTACTGACACACGGAACCGTTCAGGGAGAGACATTTTTGTATAGGCTGTAAATGTGCACATAATAGATTCTAATAAAAAACATATCCTGATATTTAGGGTGGTCTATCTAGATAACTCACAAAATGGAACGCCCCCGAAAATAGTCCAGTAGGCCTACGTTGTGCGGCTATAGCTAGTACATCATTAGGCAAAAAAATTGTGTTGCCCTCAAGTGGACAAATCGGGATGTGGGGTCGGTCGGTCGGATTTTTTATTTAATTTTTGTATTTAATAGTTTTTTCTTAAATTTGAAGTATCAAACCTTTTACATACCAGAATATAATAACAAACCGCGTTGTCTCTGTGTTTAAATCAATGTGTTGTATCCTGAAAAACCAAGGGATAAGTTTTATAGGAAAGCAAAGTACAACTCCTATCAACAGAAAACAAAGGCTAGGGACGTTTTTCTGCTGTTTAAACATTTGAATATGAATTTGAAGATAAATTATTCCAACAAAGTTAACATTTTATGCTAAAACGATGATTTACACACAAAAAAACGACTTGATTTTATGAATATATTACGATCGGTCGCTAAGGGCAACACAATTTTGTGTTTTTTGGCCTTATTTCAGTTGCCTTGTTTTAACGTATCCAGAAGAGAGAAACAGCGCCATTATTCGGCCGATTTCCGTGCAAATAATGTGGACCGTGAATTATCGAAGTTTCACCATATCGACTACACTAAGCAAAGCCTCGAACTGTGAAATGCGGTGTAAATATTTGTTTAAACACAGATTGATAGGGGCGGAGTGTAAGACATAAAAACACTTGTGTGGTGTCAGCATCCGCCCACAACTTCGCGACCAATTAGCTGTTTTGATGTAATTCGCCAAGATATACTACTCTAAAGTGAAGATCAATAAGCTAATTCGTCTTATTGTGGTTACCTGTGTTAGTGATTGACCCTAAAACTAAATTGCAGTTGTTTATTAGTGCAAAATATATTTTTCGATACTCAAATCCGTACATAACACCAAAGTAATTAACAAACATGTCGCATGGTGGCGCTATTTACAACTATCATCCGTCTAGTGATACTGTACTGATGATAGTGCTGCTTCGAATTTCATCTGTATCTGGTCGTGGAGTGCACTTCTTCGCGACCACATCCTGAGAACATGTCCTGTTAAGGTCCTTTACTATGGAATGCCGAAGATGCATTGAATAAGATATAAAATTAAGTGTGTGTATGCATTGAATGGGATACATAAAATAAAGTGTGTGTAGGGAGCTGGAGGTCTGGGGACATTTTGCAACTTCTCTGTTTGCAATGCCCTTTTCGTTTTAAAATACTGTCCATGAGCATTAAATGAAACATACATGCTTGCAAGTTACATTATAAAGGTTGTCAAGGAAAAACAAAAGGGACAATATGTTACAGTGGCCCTCTACCAGTAGATCCACAGCTGGTACACTGCGGTAGTCAGTATAGACTGGTTCCCGGTCCCACTGCATGCTACGGGCGAATATAAGGACGCTATAGAGGTTATTCACGTGACGTCACATCACCTCCTGTGCCGCCATATTGGCCGTCAAATCAACGACATTGCTTTGTGTGACCATGGTGCGACTGTATTTAATTATGAATTATGGTCTTTGCTGAATTTTTTGAGACAAATTGTTGCGTAACAAAATCAAACATGAAAGTCTGTTGTGTGATTGGGCGCCCTTTTGACGGCCAACATGGCCGCCTGATCGACGACAAGTCATGTGGGATGGATGACGTCGGTGAATACCTCTATAGGGCGGCCCATCTAGATCAGTGATTGGTCGCCATTTGCGCTTGCGCATTACGTGCTTTATATTTATCACCAGAGCTCGCTTTGATAGCAGGGAAAATCTGATATTATTCTCGAAATTGCAATCGCTTGTGGATTTGCGCCATATTTGAAATAATATTTGTTTTGGTATAGGGCAGGGGGGTTCCAGTGATGTGACGCGCTAATATACTGTAAACGAGGTCATAGATTGGTTCCCGATCGTATCGCTATTGCGTTTGCCTGTAGCAGTGGGACCGGAAACCGGTCTAACTAGGTCACGGGCAGATTTCTGCCTGTGGCCGCCCTTTACCGATCCTTGTTTTCGCCATGCCATATCTAGCGCCATCTAGCGCCATCTAGCGATAGGATCGGGAACCAATCTATAGTCAGTTAGGTCCCTCAGAAGAAATTTGTACATGTACTGTACTACACCCCGCGGTCGTCATTAGCATAGAGCTACATAAAACACGTGTTTTATGTAGCTCTATGGTCATTAGGTCCCTATCTTAGAAGAAATGCATACGTATACAAATGTAGAGGGCGCGCTTAATTTTTAACAACGACGTATCTATTCAAATCAATCTAGAGAAACGTATAAACGAAATGTCATTCTGGCGCGCCGTACGCTTTTCGGTTAGCTTTCCTTTTTTTTATAAATATCATACGCACGAAAACCTTATAGGCTACATGAAGTATAACACGTGACTGTTATGGTTTTGTACATATCGAAAATAATGTGATAATTAGAACCAGGAATGGTTTAAAACTCCGAAGTATGCAAGAAAGGTTCGTCTACGTATGTACCAATTTATTGTTTAGGTATTTTAGTTCTAAGTGTTGTTTTAATAATCAACAGATAATACTCGTGGTTCTCAGTAGGTGCGTTTCTGAACATAACGAAGTTCTCAGTACGTACCTCTATGCGAACCGTATGACCCCGATCACTGCTTTGATTGTTTGGGTTCACAATTTAGCCTAGGGAGGGAATCTAGACTTATCAATGGGTACAATACGTAAAGTTGTCATCCGGCACCAGTTTAAAGCGATATTGGTCCAAGAGTCAAAGTTCGCAAACGTCCAACAAAAATAAACTTGCTCTTTTCGGATGGGTTTTATGATATTTTTCTCGGCGTATACCAGTTATTGTAAGTTTTGTTTACTTATTTTTTACAATAATAGCATTGCTCTCACGTTGCATGTGGTTATTTAGGAGCCTAATTAGGAAAAGGGCATGGCCCAGCCGAGGCTCTTGCAAAACATGCAAAATGTTTAAATTGTCGTCGGGGCTTTCTTCCACTCCAGTCCAGTTGCTAGGCGCCAGGTTTAAATTCAAATTTTCCGCTCGGCCTATTCGGTTCGGTGACATCCCCTGTAAATAGTGTAATTCAATTTGGATTAGGCCTATGTGTTTTAATTTTGCCTTTTTGAGTACATCTGAACTAATTACAGGGCCACTTGCAAACAACACGAGTAGGGTTGGTTAATATTTAGCAAGAGCAGGCAAACCACAGTTTCTTTGTTTG
>JAVCKS010002503.1:6609-16893 GCA_032273685.1 Pteraster tesselatus | reverse complement strand
TACCTGGTCTATTTCTTTGGTCTATTTCCCTAACTGATTTATATATTCCATTAGAAAGCTCTGTTTCTACTAACTTAACCCTTTTGCTACCAAATTGTTTTCAAAGTAAGGCTAGCGAGAACCAGCTAAAATTACACATTGTATTCTATTCATAATAGAATTACATAATATTGATTGGTATACGTGGTATATATTTCCGTCGACTATAGTCGCCAATGGTAGTGAGAGGGTTAATATTATATACATACTCCAAAAAGACTTAAGAGAGAAGCCATGTTTGATTCTATATTTCGTTCTTTACTCAGCGCCATCTTCCACTTTGAAATGACAGGAGTTTCTCCAGACCATGAAACGCAACGACACCCTCCTGAAGATGGCCTCCTCCGAAGGCGTCGTCTTCTTCCTCCACCTCCTGGGCATCGACACCAACGGCCACGCCCACAAACCGCTCTCCGACGAGTACCTGACCAACATCCGCCTCGTGGACGGTGGGGTACGAGCGGCGGTCGAACAGCTCGAGGAAGCCTTCCACCACGATGGGAAGACGGCCTACCTGCTGACGGCTGACCACGGGATGACCAATTGGGGTGGGTGTTAAGGGTGTAAGCTCAGAGTGGGTGGTAAGGGTGTAGCTTGGGGTAGGTGTTAAGGATGTATGCTTGGGGTAGCTCAGTCGGTGGAGCACTTGTCTTTATGCTGACAAGTCTCTAGTTTAATCCCCCCCGGCAGAGGTCCACTCACCCTTACATTCTTCTGAGGTAGTTGAATTGACTACCGTTCCTTGTGGATGGGGTGAGTACCAGGGACTGTTCAGCAGAGCTGGCCCTTCACTAACAGCGCGCAAGACTGGTCCTACGCTGGGCTTTGAAAAAGAGATAGGCACCTTGGCAGTAGGCATTACCAACTTTGACCTCTGCGCTGCTTACTTAGGTCAGATAAATAAAAATAAAAAGGTTGTTGAGCGCCCTTTTTGTTTTGAAGTTCGGGTAGGGAGAGAGGTTTTGTTTTTTTTCTACTTCCCATTGAGTTTTGGTGACATGTAAAAATATAAAAGACTACTTTCTTCTCAAAATTGTTGTATTTCTTCACAATACTAGGAATCCTTTATATCAATGCCAAAACTCTCAAATACCAGCGAAAAACGTTGCAATGCACATTTTAATGATTTTGTTTCAAAAAAAGAAATCATGTCGGGCGTGTTTTGTAGGGTCGGGCAGGGACAACTTTTTTTTTTAATCGGGCCTTACTACTAAAGGTGGGGTGGGTTAAAAGCCCCACACCCCATTATAAGTGGAAATAAATTTCATGTAACAAAGATGAAAACAAAACTATTATAATCTCCTTTTTTCAATTTGGCCTGTCGAAGGTTGTTTGATTCACACACAATTGTTTACGATCGCATTGTTGTGTTTAGGTTTATGTAACGACATCAACCTAGACAAAACAAAAATAAATAAATAAAACTTAAGCACTCGCTGAAATGTGCTTCCAACAAAAACGTGATTTAACAACCCTTATACATTCTAAAAGTTTAGGTACACTGGCAATTGTTTTGTTTTCTCGTCAGACAGGTTCCCACGGCGCGGGCAGCCCTCATGAAACGCTGACCCCCATCCTTGCCTGGGGTGCTGGGATCAACGGGCCATCGCCTGGTAACACCCATTTGTACACGGATGGATTCTCGCAATGTAGGTTTGTCTTGGAATGACGGTTATTGAAAACTTATGGAATTACGCAGTAGAACAGCTTTCATGATTGCCCGGTACCACCTTTGCGTCGAGTAAACTTGTCAAAGGGGTGCAGAAGTGATGTGCGCTGTCGAGTAAACTCGACAACAGATAAGGCCACCTAGCTGTTGAGTCTACTTTGCCAATGTTGGTGTGAGGGTATAATCTTCTGACTGTCGCTTTGGTCTGGTTTTGAATTCCTCCTTCGTTGTAGCGTGGGGACTGGACCGCCTGGGCCGACACGATGTTAACCAGGCTGACATAGCTGCCCTCATGGCCGCCCTGATTGGCGTGCCGTTCCCACTAAACTCCGTGGGCATGGTCCCCCTAGACTACCTGGACGACACCGAACTGTACAAGGCCAAATGCCTGCTGAGTAATGCACAACAGATACTGGCTCAATTTGAGGTGATTCTCGTTTTTGTTTTTTTTTGGGGTTGGTCGGTCGGTTGGTCAGTTCATCTCCAGTCGGGTGCTTGGTGCAGTTTGTGCAGTTGGTTGGTCATTAGGCTAATTGGTCTGTTTGTCCGTGCAACTGTCTAAATATCTGTGGTTCATCATCTCCTTATAGGTTAAAGAGGCACACATGAAGCAGACGACATTAGCCCTATTTTTCAGCCCCTTCAAGTCGTTGACCTCTGGGCAGAAAGCTGACCTTCTGCGAACAATTCACGGACACATCAGCCGCCAACAGTTTGATCTGGCCGTAAGTTGTTTGTGTTTATAAATCCAAGATCCCTGTGTGATGAGAGTGTTCTGACGAAACATAAATTTTGCCTCTTTTTGTTTTTGTTTTTATTTATTTAAAAAAAATTGGTGGGCAAGTAATTCTGTTTATTTCTTCCAATAAATTTTAAAAATTGTCATTTGTTCCAATTTCCAACTGTTTAAATTCCAAATTTTCCAATTAACAATTCAAGATTTAGAAATCAGCTTGAAATCAGTCTGAAATCGAACAGCACATCTTTCAGGAAGGCAAATCTAATCAAGAATTTTGACCTTTGACCTCCTCCACGATAGATAGCCACTACCAGTGATTTGATAGCGAGAGCACTAGAGGGCCTCAGGTTTTACCATAACTACGATCGATTCCTTCTGGGGTGAGTCAGCATCATTTGTGACATCACAACGAGGATAAAGAGCAGAGAGAAATCTAGCAAATTATCAATGGTGACCCATTCCATTAAAGTCAGGGAACATGTCGCATGGGACTACAAAACAACGTCGGAATGGTAAAGATATGGTCAGGGGCTTTGAAAGGACACAATTTCCTAAATAATTTATAAAGGTAGCAAGTTGTTAAGTTGGTAGTTACTACGGACATTTGAGGCAAGCTTATTTATTTTTGGTAATTTTTTCGTCAAGAATCTCAATGTGTGAACCTGAGAAATGAAAAGATGTTTAGAGAAAAAAAGAGCTATGTGTGGCCAGTTATAACTTTACTTTGCTAAATTTGTTGTTTGTCCTCTAATTGTTTGTTGATTTTGTAAACTCTTCTCCTAGAACCAGCGTCCTGGCTGGTTATCTGGGCTGGATGGCCTACGTCCTTCAGCATACACTCACCGCGCACACGTCCCTCCCGCAGCCCACGGCACCCACCAAACTCGACGGTCAGTCCGCGGTCAAGGGGGGGCTCAGCGCTGCCTTCATGGCGCTCGGTTCGCTCATCGTGGTCCTGCTAACGGTCCAGTCGTCCCCTTTCATGTACTACGTGTACTGCTTATTACCCGTACCGCTCTGGTACACCGTCGCTACGCGGTAAGAAAAAATTTGTTCGATGATTATCGAAAAGCATCTGTCTTGTTGGGGCAGTGCTTTATTTCGCTCATACAATACCTGTTCCAAGGGCTTTATTTAAGCCGGATCCTGCTGGATTCTGCTTGAACACGATCAAGGGCCATCCAGATTGGGGCTGGCACTTATTTTATTGGATCCGACACATCTTTTCTCCCGGTCATGGGGAAAAGTGCCCTAAAATAGCTGGTAACATCACGTCAAAGTGTACTTTAGTATGCAGTATTTTTTTTTCTTTTTTCGTAGATACGATGTGTTTATATGCGCCTTTACTCACGTGCTCACCACCGTCGGGGTCTTGCCGTTGGCAGGTTACCTGATCCTGGGAGTAATCGCCATGGAGATTGTCGTACTCGCCATGTTTTGGCGAGAAGTCATCTCGGTCGGTTTGGTCGGGATTTCGCTGTGGCCGCTTTTCACCGAGCTCAGAAAGCGCAACAAGGTGGGACTCAAGCAGTCAATTTGTCGGGCCAGAACACCGGCATGGCCCTATCCGACTTGTCTGATTACTAGGGCGGTTTGTTTCTGTGCCGCAGAAACTGTCGCTGCCTGACAAAAAAACAAAACAAAAATAAACGGTGATGGGTTTCTCCTGGAAAACAACTAACAAAGAACTCGGGGTAAACGGAAGAATCAAAGTGGTATAGTCTTTCTTTGCGTTCTTTTATTTCCTAAGTTTAGTTTCTAGACCTTTTAAGCGCCATCTGGGGTATCCTTGATACTAAGGTCACGGTTGCATTGGAGCTTCTGCCTAATAATAATAATCCCAGTGGTAGGTTATAACATTATAACTGGATCAATTGCCGTCTCTCTCTTGAGAGATTACGAATAAAGAAATTCGAGGACACAGGCAGATCACCACCTCGCATCACTTGACACCTTGGCTGTGACTGCACACTCTTAGGCCCAGTAGTGATAATGTTCTTGGTTGTGTACATCATTCAGGTCCTCGTGGTTGGCTGGATGATATCTTGTCTCACCGTTGCCGTGTTCCCAATGTTACCTGTGGTTGGACGGGATGCAAATATCAACCTTGTGTGAGTAGTTCAACAATTCCAATGGGAATTTTTAGTACCCTCTGGTTCTCGTTGGAACCTATCAATATACTCAACGTGTCTCAACATAACCCAACACATCCCCACACATCCCCACACATCCCCACACATCCCACACATCCCCACCTATCCCCACCTATCCCCACCTATCCCCACCTATCCCCACCTATCCCCACCTATCCCAACCTATCCCCACCTATCCCCACCTATCCCAACCTATCCCAACCTATCCCAACCTATCCCAACCTATCCCAACATATCGATCAGCTCCTGGGTGTGTATTGAAAGCCTTCCCTATGCTTGGGTGTAGAATTACTGGCACCCTAACCTCTGTCCATCATAGAAGGCAACTAGAAAGTGTTGACAGTTTGAACAGCTAGTCTACCGTCATGATTGCTGTCATTGGGCTGACGGGCCAAACCCTTGGACTGGCAGTGAAGAGCGCCGTGACTTACTCGCTGTTGCATTCAGTAAAGCCCAAACCTAAACGTTCTCACCCTCACAGGACCACAGCGGGGATCCTGTTTCTTGTCAGTTCCGCAGCGGCCCTCCTCTGCCTACGCGGCTACCGGCGCACGCCGACCAGCTCCGCCCAGTCGTTGATCAGTCTACTCCAGCTTCTCATTCTCGCTGCCACGGTCTACGTCGTTAACAGCACGTGGGCCAGCCTGCGGAACAAGCGAGGGCTCCCTCCCCTCAACCAGTGCGTTAGCTGGGCTGTATTTGGCTCCTCCTTCATTGTGCCGTCGCTGGTGTCGCTCGACGTTCTGTCACGGCTGTTGAGTACCACCATGGCATTCGCCGCCGTCTTTCTGCTCACAAGTACATCGTATCCTTTAAAAAAAATTCCTATCGTGTTCTTTGTTTAACCCTTTCACTACCAAATTGTTTTAAGAACAAGGCTAGTGTGAACCAGGTATCTGCATACAATACAAGCAGCCCTGACTGGTATCCATGCCTGATATTTTTTCGTCGCCTTTAGCTGCCGGTGGTATTGAAAGGGTTAAGCTGTTTCACTGCTAATTTTGTCTTAAAGGTAGGGTATCGTGATATTCTCATGTCTCATAAACAGCAGAAAATTTCAGCATCTTTGTGTGTATTTTTGTGACTCCAGGCACACACTTTCTCGAGCCAAAGGATCTGGGTACAAATATTTAGTTTCTCAATCTTTTAAATTGCTAGATATCATCGCAATACGAGTGTTCCTGTAAGCTGTTTCGGCGATGAGCTGAAGATAAGTAAATGAATAAAAATGCTCTTGCTTTGGGGGGCGAGTCTTGTGTTCTCCTTTACCCGCCACTCCAGACATGAAGGGCTGTTCTGTGTAGCCCTCTGCTATCTCATGTTCTTCTGGTTTCTATGCGAGCACAGCCTCTCCCACTCGGCCAAGGTTGCGGTGAGTCAGTCCAATCTATTTTTTGTTCAAATTTTCTCTCCAAATATTTTTTTTTTAAGTAAAAAACAAAACAATATGTGGATTATTGTTCCTTGTCAAAACCCAAAACTGGTGGATTTTTTAAATTTTTTTTATTTAGCAGACCTATTTAAATTTGGGCGCAAATCTCTTTCATGTCGCAGTATTGTACTAAATTTTCCTTTGATGACATCTGTTCGTTTTCAGCTTAAGGACATCACATTCAAGGAGGAGGCGGTGCTGGGTCGCTCACTGCCGAGGCGTCTCATCCTGGACGATCTACGCTGTGCCTACTTCTTCATCTTCTTCATTCTAACGGCCTTCTTCGGGACTGGAAACATCGCCAGTATAAACAGGTATCGAAGACGAGGAGGCCGGGGGTGGGGGGGGGGGGGGATGGTATTGCGTGTGTCCTCTCATCAGCTTGTACAATGGGGGGGGGGGGTTGGGTGGCGCGGTGTTACTTTCCTCGCCTTCACCTCTGTAGGTCCCTGGTTCAAACCCCGCTGGTGCCAATTGCATGTGAAATGGATTTTCGGTCCCTGCCTAACCTCGGGGCTTTCCTCCCACCACTCAAACCGTAACTTCTTCCTGTTACAATCATGTAACATGTGGCGAGCGCTGCACCATGTGGTGTGCATAACCAAGCTTGTATGAGCCCAAGACGCAGACCGTTGTGGTTGGTTTAAAACTGTGTCAACCAGCTTTGATTGAAGAAGCTTGTACAATTTTCTCTTTATCTCGTCTCAGTTTTGATACCGTGTCTACCTACCATCTTCTGACCGTATCTTATAAAAGTCAAATTGAGATCCGTAGTTTTCGAAGTAGCACAGGGATTTACCACCATCTTCTTTTCATGGAGTTACCGTAAATTTGACGAGGGTGTGCAGTCGTGATGTCAACCTTGAATTAGTCTTGCCACCAATTTAGGTGCACTCTCGAGTACACACTCACACGCCAATGGTTTACTGGATAGACAGAACAGAAGATATGGTTTGTAAAAAAACCATGCAGCCTCTGAAAGTACTTATAGATCTGAATAGTGCTGTATAAAAAAAAAATATATATAATTCTCCATTACTAGTTGAAAGGGTTAATCAACTAATAATTTTGTTTTAATGCACGTATTTTTGTGTCTTTTTTTCCCTGGCAGTTTTGATCCAGCGTCTGTTTACTGTTTTCTGACCGTGTTTAGTCCTTTTATCATGGGTTCTCTTTTATTATGGAAGGTACGTAGAGTTGAATACGTGTGTATATTTACCTGGAGTTAAATACAGTTATAAAATACATAATTTTCACCCGATCTCCCCTGCTTGTATATCACCAGACTGTGATCCTCTTCCTGTTGGTAACCTGCACCTTCAAGGCCATCCATTTACTACAGCGACTGCCGACCGCCAGCCTATTCCTCGTCGTTCTGCTCCTATCCGACAGCCTGGCGCTGCAGTTCTTCTTCCTGGTCAAAGACTCCGGCAGTTGGCTGGATATAGGCACCAGCATCAGCCACTACGTCATCGTCATGTGTATGATTATCTTTGTGATGTTACTCCTGGTTATTGCCCGTCTGTTCACGACGGCCTCGGTCGGGATCGGCCCCCGAGGGAAGAGCCACGCTACCTGAGAGAGGACAAGGCCCAAGAGCGATCTATTGCATTTGGTTTGCCTCGGTATCGGCAGTCAACTGCACATGCTCTTGGACAACACCAACGACTAAACGATGTACAGTGTACACTCCATGAGTTGAGACTGGCCCATTGGTTTGGGAAGGGTGACTGGTCACAAAGGAAATGCCATTGACAACCAGATTTCATAACTTAACGTGGGATTACATAAAGATTAGTGCTAGAAAACATATATTTTCTGCCATCTTTGAGTCACATGATTTTATTTTCAATTTGGCTGCAATTAGGGATAAACAATTATTTTTAATACTTTTCTCATTTTAAGCTTATTTGGTCAATGAATAATTACATACATTTTAAGAATACATAAAATAATTTTTATTTAAAAAATGTTCAGAATAGCTCGTATGCCTCTTTTTAAGAAGAGCATTATTCAAACAATTTCCTAGCAAATAACTCCCCAAAAGAAGAGAAATGGGAATTGTACAACCCTTGTGAATTTTTAGGTGTAATTTTAACCCTAATCTACAATGTGCCAGAAAAGTGTCGAATTTTAGCAACGTTAACATTTACTTGCTCGTTTATCGAATACATTTTCCTGTGACAATGTTCAAATTGAACACTTCATAACTCAACATCTACTTAAGTAATGTTTGTGAAATTTGAATAAAATTGAGTGCTTCGATGTCATGACACATGTATATGCCTTTTGAATACTCTATATAACTAGCTTTCAGCAAATAAATAAAAAATCGCCAGCTGAAATTCGGGAATGTTTGATCAAGTCACCCAATACACAATGATGTAATAAGCATGTGTGCAAAGTTTGATCAAACTCATTCCAGCCATTTTTGAGATATCATGTTTGAAAAGATGTGTTGTTAATATTGTAGCCGTTTATATTGTGCAATGCAGGTTGTTTTTATTGGGTAAGTTGCCCAGTGATGTGGGTAATGTCTTCGTGCATGTTTTTTCGACATCTGCCTTTCCAGGAATTTTTTTAGAAGAGAACGTGGTTATGCTCTTTAACTTGTAGTACATTGGCCAAGCCATATTTTCTTACTGCTTAAAGGACAAATTATGCCGATGGTAATCCTCACGACCCAGCTTGAGGATGTATTATCAATGTAAACATCTTAAAAATGACACTAGAACATAAAAAGGAGGCGGATTTGAATGAAAGTGCTGGGGCGGAACGGGTGGGGGGGTCGAGAGTCGGCGATCGACCCCCCCCCCTTAAAACTCCTTTCCTTTTCTTTTAGTTGGCGAGGATGAGAAAAACAACATGAAACACACCCCCCCCCCCCCCTCCCGAACAAAAAAGGTTCTGCATCCATAATCCACCCAGTGTACATATACATGTACACTGGGCCGGTGTCATTTCTGAGCTTGTTCGTTAGTTTGTTTTTGTGAGCGATTTGCGTCCCCCTCCACCCTATACCCCGCCTCCAAAACATCGTCCATAAATCGTATCACTGCACCGAAATAAATCATAGTCGATGTATTAATGCGTATTCTTGAGTTTTTTTGCACGATTTGGCTCTAGCCATTTAGTAGATTTGGGGAATACGCGGTGCTCTGAGTATTCGGAATACGCCTTACCCGGAATACGCCTACCTAGTTTATGTACTTATTTTACTGATAATCCCCGTTGGTGATTGTTTACTTGAAGTTGTTGCTAATGTAGTGGGTGTTTTTTCTCGTACCTTCACGCTCATATTATCTTATCATAAACAGGTTTAACAAAAATGTTCGAATACAAAGGATGCGAACGTACCTGCGTGTGTAATTCGCCCCCACACCTTTTCCTATGTTCAGTAATAATTCCGAGAATTCCACCCTCCTCGCAACCTTAGCCTAACACCCCCGCGGTGGATCTAGAATGGTACAACAGAGGAAATGACGTTTCGCTTTGCGGGCCAATCAAATTTCTCCATTATTGAAACGTCACGATTGTGGGCGGTGCTTTCTTGGTAATGATTATTGTCTGCGTGCCGTGTACGCATGAATGGCCTATGTAATACGTCATTTTCGTGGAGTTAATACTACGCAGCATGTACATGTACATTGTACAGGTACTCGTATTGATTGTACATTGTACAGAACTGACAACAACTCAGTTCATGTTTTAGGTAATGCGGTGAACACATTACACATGTGTAAGTGCTGAATGCCGTATAAAGCTTTCGGACTGCTCTAAGCGTATTATTTGACACTAACTTGCCGCGGACTTTTCACTTTCTTACAACACTGAGGAGTAAATATGCCGAAAGTTGTACCGGAACAGAGAGCCAAATTCGAAAATGATGAACTGTTTCGAAAACTCGGCAGAGAGTCGGAGGTAAGTGACCTTTATCAAGTTCTTATTTTTGGGGGTATCAAGTTTTTCTAAAGGGTTGTGCGTTGTGACCGTGGCCGGCATTGGGGAATCCCGGAAGTCACATTGTATTAAACCGCAGTGTTGACTTGTTAAATTAGATGTCACTTAGTCATGGAGAAAGTGTATACCTGTTATGTCTTGTCTCGGCTTTATACCGTAGAGGTTGAGTTCAACTCCTAACTAGTACTAGTTCTTTATAGTTCTAGACCGTAGTCGTCGGGTTCGTTTTTTGAATGACCGGATTGCGTAACGCGTGGTATGCACTCCACGTGCTTTCGATTTGTATAGGCTA
>JAVCKS010002493.1:0-10999 GCA_032273685.1 Pteraster tesselatus | reverse complement strand
AAGTATGCGGCTTTCTCCTGATCGGAAACCTTAAGATATGATTGTGCACTATAATGGTACATGTATATAAGTTACATTTCCTTCTGGTTTAACCAAATCTGTTTTTTAAATCGAACTAAATAGCTTTTATGACCCATGCTATCACTTCGGCAAGCGTCAACAATCACAAGCAAGTGATACTATAGGGACAGAATAACGCTTATGAATCGACTAACAAATTAATCGACGGGTATTATACTCTGGGTTACCGTATGTGTAACTAAACACGAATAAATGTCCAAACTTGGTTACCTGTAACTAGAACAATGACGGCGGGAATATACTTGACAGTTGCTTGCAAATTCTATTTTCTAAATTACCGTACCATATCGACATTGAAGTTAAAAACTACACAAGAAATCATCTAAAGTAAGTGTTCTATAATACATTGCACTTCCAGTGTGCTCTGCGCACGAACACCCACAACCGGGCTCTAAATACAGAGGTAACATCAGTATAAAGCGGCGTTAGGAAAGATTCTATTTCAATACTTTTAGATAAATATAATTTAAGTATTGTGCATTGAGAACAGCGTATTCAGCGGGCTACACCATTCAACGGTTGTTTGCACGAATAAATACAAAATGGTGCACCGGTATCCTATTGCGATTCCTGACCGTAGGTTGCTACCGCCCAATCCTTCATATCGTCCCAACACGGCCAGCATTGAGGCAATTTTTCCGGCTGTGTGTTCTAGGAATCGTTTCAATTGGACGCACCATTTCGTGTTTAATCATGGCACTGGCAAGTAGGCTAATTGATACACCCATCAAATCCGCTGATCAGTAATGAAAACATTAATTGTTAAAAAAAATCGATGAAACGCTGACGGAGTACTTATTTTTCTATTATGGAATTGGGCCGACCGCAAACTACGAGAAGAATGTCCCTCGCGTGGACTGCCATCGCCGCGAGA
The DNA here is from genome assembly GCA_032273685.1 of Pteraster tesselatus. Classification (NCBI taxonomy): domain Eukaryota; kingdom Metazoa; phylum Echinodermata; class Asteroidea; order Velatida; family Pterasteridae; genus Pteraster; species Pteraster tesselatus. The sequence goes on along the minus strand of JAVCKS010002493.1, from coordinate 10,044 downwards.
TCGACTGTGCGCGAGGCAGTTTAGACCCGTACCGATGCGGCGAGAAACGCGCTGAACGGTTCGTACTTCGTAGTAATTACGTATTGCTAATACCCTCAAGATAATCTGGGGTTTGCCCCGTCGTCAGTGACCGTAATTGTTCTTGTACAACCACGTCGTTGACTATTTGAAGGTCAAGTGTCTATTCGGAGGTCATGAGTTTTCAGTTTCTTGGGAATTAATAAAAAGGTTTTTGTGTATTATTATTTATTAGAGCATATTAATGTCATACAACTCTCCTGGAGGTTAGGTCACATGAATTTACTATGAATTGAATGTCTGTACCGATAGCCCACTACTGTCGGAAGTGATTAGGGAACCAGATCGCACGATGTTGTGTTTTCTCTATTAGAGGGTCAGTCTGGCCCCAGCTTAGTACTGTCTGTAAAAATGTTAACTCTTATTATTTCAACAAAATTTGGACTAGACATTAACGGGAAATCTCGTGGAGAACCTTATTTGGTTATTTACCAAAACAGTTCACTCTATTGCGACTTTGCAATCTTCTATCTGTCTGTAATTGTAATTAATCCCAAGAACAGCGTGATATCGCGGCATTGGTATTTTATGGTCATGCCAACTTAGGCTTCTAGGCTTGAATCCGCGCACTGTGACCGCATGTGGGCGCCCTATTTCGCCCTGGTCAGTTTGGTGGTGTAGTCATTTTGTTCCTCTGAGATAAGGAAGAGTAGACTGGTGCTAGGCTCCTACAAACTATTACCAGTACTGCGCCATAAGGTGTCAGCTATTATACTCTATAAATAGAGCTTCGAAAGCGATGGCCAATCGTAACGCATCATAAACAATATTTCTTTTTGAAAGGTCAATCACAGCATAAAACATTATGACAGTAGCATGAAACATCGTGAGCAAAAGACAAGTTACAAAATCGAAATTTCACATAAACCAAAATTATTATTACTTATTCAACTGATGTGCCACAGCCTCCGTCCAAAGGCAGCAAATACTTGTTATCATTTTTTCGTCTATATGTTTTTAATTTTACCGGATATGAATTTCCAAAAATGTTAGCGGTACAGACATTTCTCCTTTTCGTTTACAAGTATACTGAGTTAGGCCCAAGTAATTTCTCGTTTTTCTAATTGACGTATTTGAGTTAAAGTTGACGCTCTGAACACTTTTAACTGTTTTGTTTTGTTTTGTAATTAAAAGCAATACCTTTTAAAGAAAAGAAACGCCTCTATTATCAATATAACCAGACTATGCGGTAAACAACTTCTTTTGCTGTTGAATGGAATTATTATGGAATGTATACGCACACGTCGTCATGTGGATGTACACGTGCGGTATAAAGCCAAGTCACGCGCACGAGTTCATGTTTGTTTGGTTACCGGCAATAATTTTCTAAAATCGATCTCGAATTGAGATTATTTTGTTAATTTGCTTATACTTTGCATAACTACTTTATTATGTTCGAAGAAACTATGCATGAACATTAGTAGTGTGGATCTTCGGCTGGAATTAACATGATTCTAGTTTACGCCGTGAACGAAACTCGTGTAGCTTGAGGCAAGTTCCAAAGAACAGGCGACTATTTCCTGGGCTCCAAAAGTAATGCACCATTACGGCGTCATTTTCTGGTTGCTTTGGCTATTGTATAATTAATACAAAACTTAATCTCTTTTAAAATAACCCATTGTAAATGTTAAACACGGTTAAATTCATGTACGTATACTACATAAGCCTTTGTTTAAGCTTTGACGTTTGCTAAATAGATTTGGTGTTTGTATGTATTACAGGAAGTTAATGATTCTTATTCATATGATATGAACCACATGATTGTCCTGTAGATGCGTAGTAATAATAATAAGCAATCTAAAATAATTAGTGTACATTATTTGACAGACAATGTGCTGTGAAGAGATAGACGGGTTGGCTGTATTTTTGTTACATGTATTGGATATTATTTGATTGCATAAATCTACATACATTCACATGTATAAATAACATGAATAATCTAACCAATTTAATCTGTAGTTTAACATCGTCACTTTTGTTTACCCCGAAACGTCCGCGATGAAGTAGATACAAAGGTGAATACAGCTTTCTTAATTTTTACAGCAGGTACAAACATTGTATGATGGTAAACCGGAGAAATACAGAACAAACAACAGGTTTGCATATAGGAAGAATAGACAAAGATACCTCGAGGACTTTAACCGCTATGTCATTGTCCTAGGTTTAAAAGCTCAAGTTAGACGAGCGGTCGATGTGTGCCAAATGCACAATTGTATGGTAAAGTACATGATATTCCTACATTAATTGATAGTTTTTTACAAAATAGCTTGGTTATTGCCACCCGGTAGGTCTACTATATTAGTTATGTAACCTGTTAAACAAATAATTCCTATTATTTGTCCCGTCGTACCTTCCGTTTGACCGGGCACGCGGCTGCTAAGTGTTTCGTCGCCGACAAGTACCACGTATCGATAACTAGGCTAAGTACACGCTCTACCCACAGAGCTAGGGTCTGTTGCACGCCTAGTTAGCTAGCCAGCTATAGCCAGCTAACAACCCACGTAGTACCGTGGAAGTACCGTAGTGCTGGGGCCGGTCGCTGTCAGCGTGGGGACGGCCGGCGTAGGCGGTACTCCCTGGGAATTAGTGGTTGCAAGTGTCACTCGTTATAAGTAGGACTTTAGACCTCTGCGTAATGTGATTTTCCATCCTTTCTCAGGAAAATGTGGTGATTTTGTATTTATTTATTTTATTTTTTTGGGGGGGGGGTACTGATGTGGGATTTTTGTTCATCTTATATAATTTAAAGTAACCAATGTATCAGTTTAAGGATTTGGGTGATGATAGAGCCATGTGATGGTTAACTCAGTGCAGGATAACTGCCTGCCGGTCTGCCTAATAAGGTATGTTGATCGAAGGATTGCCTGTCTCATTGTGTGTGACTGAAATCTGTTTGTGATCATTCGACATTAATCTGTTTAACCATTATCCCTTCTCGGCCAGCCTGCCTATTCAGCCCTGAATTCCGCTTTATTAGACAGAATATACGCAGAAGCAATGGACGGTCGGTAGAAAGACAGGCACCGGATCGATACCCGTCATCGGCACACCGTCTTGTACCAAAGTGTCTGTTTCATTCTCCAAGTCGTTCGATACAACTGCTAATAAAAAGAAGGTTGTTCTTAAGAGTACCGTACACTCTGCAAAATACGTCTAGCCTCCGTATCGTCCTTGCCTTAGTGTCTTTTGCTCCATCACTTAGGTTTCCCCCCACACACCCGCTTTTTAGTTTTTTTTCTTCTCCCACCCCTTTAGCCGGCAAATGTTATTACTCCCACGGAAATAAATGACAACTGCGTGTGTCGCTATGTTTGTACAGTTGCTTCATCCCTCTATCTCCCGCTCTCCCTCCTTGATTGTCTCTCTGTACGCGGCGGTTGCAATGTGAGAGGAGCCGAGAAATGATCAAGTAAATCACAGTAGATGGCGAATGGGGGACACTTGAAGACGATTGCCGTCTTATATATGAATAATGATGCTAGGGCCACCAACAGCTATGCGGTAGTCTGGTGAGTGGGGTTTCTCTCGTATCGTTGTCTGTTCTATATCGATCCACTCCTATCGACGGCATATCTCATCACTGACGATAGGGGTGTGCGCGAGTGTGAAGGTGGAAACTTTGCCCGATCTAACAGACTCGTTACTCGTTGAGATGTGTGCGGTCATTGTCACCAACATCACTAGTATCGCTATCACTATCACCATCAGCACCATCACCACCACCACCACCACTACCACCACCAAAACTATCGTCACCATCACCACCACCACAAATGACCACCACCACAAATGACCACCACCACCACAAAACACCACCACCACCACCACCACTACCACCACCAAAACTATCGTCACCATCACCACCACCACCACCACCACCACCACTACCGTCACCTACACCCCCACCCCCACCACCACCACAACCACCACCCCCCCCCCAACCCCCACCAAAACCCCCACCACCACAACCCCCACCACCCACCCCCACCCCCAACATGGTGCCCACCCATACCTGATTTATAACCTTTGAAGCAACACCGCCTTTAATCTTACCCTCTTCCCCTCCTCCTCTATCTCAGTTTTTATCCTCCATGCAAAATTTCTTCTCCCCTCCTTCACATAAAAGGGGAAAAATAAGAAACATTGCGAACCAAATTTTGCTGGAAGGGTCTGGGGTCCCAATGGTAAAACAACATTCCCTGCCCCTTGTAGTCATGCAGACTACTTCTGGCCTTAGTTCCGCTCCCACCTCAGGGAGGAAGCCACCAAGAAAAAAAAAAACAAGAAGCAAAGAATAAATAAATCAGCAGAAAACGTTGAATACAGTAGCGGTGAGAGGTTGCACCGTGGAGCTGATTCTCACCACCCCGGGTTTAAAAAGCAATTTTGATTTTTTTTATTATTTTGTTTTTAAGATATATTCCCTTGTGATCAACTCTGTATCAAACCACCTCCTCTTACTCCTAAAATTCCCCCTCCTCCCTCCACTCTAGTCTCGCCGGCCGTATCTCTAAGTAGCAGCTGTAACCCTAGTCCACCCTTCGTTCCTTTCCTCCTCCCTATTGTTATCTACCCTCAAGTCATATTCATTGCTTGCAAGATATTTCCTCTATTGTTGTTCGGCGCGATGCCTTCACCTGTCAAAATATGTTGTTTTTAGCAAACCTGTAATACCATGATCTCATTTACGCATCTTTTTTAGGGGGGTGGGGGGGTGGGAAGTAGGGGGAGTTTCTTTCTTCGGCCTTTCTGGAGAATTGTCTCCTCTGAAATGAGCTCTGCTCTGCTCCGTACAGTGGCATCCCGGGGCTGTGGGTAACCAACGTCACCAAGGAATAAGTACTTCCTACGATAATGAAGATGGACTTTATGGTTGGAAGGCTTTTTTCTCTCTTCCTCTCAAGATTGTAATTTCATGAAGGAAGGTGAAAACGTAAATGTACTCATCATCATATAGACTAGTGATGAAGAAGCTGTTGATTTATATAGACCATGTAATGTATGCCTGCATTTGCAGCACCCTCTCGTGGTGCCATTGTTGTTTTTTCCTCTAAAGATGTCGTTTCAGACTAAAATTGGTCTGCCACCCTTCCATGTTTAAAAGTGTATAATTTATTTATTTGTGCCTTTGGAGAGATGGAGGTGACACAGCATATTGAACCTGCCTATGCTGATCTGCTTCCTAGACAAAAGTCAGTTTAGAATTGTACATAATATATATGGGCTAAACAAAATTTACCGCCTCAAACTGCCAAAGTCACCCAATACAATTTATTGGAGAGTTTAGGAATTAGATGTTTTTGCATTTTTCCCCATTTTATTTCAAATATGTTTTGGGAGCAAAATATGGCCCAAAAATATCAGCCATTTTATTTATGCTGCCATTTAAAAAATTAATGCAATTTTTCAAATAAAAACCAACTCTTTTTACAGGTGTTAGTGTAAAGAAAACATGTATTACCAAACTACTCTAGAAACCTGAATAATTTAACATTTTGAGTTTTTAAAACCTTGGTTTTGGCTTTGATGGAATAATCCTATTTAAAATCTATTGTTATGAAAAATTTTGCTCGATGCGAGAAACTGTTTAGCTATTTAGCCCATGTGATCCTCTTAAAACAATGGCAGTTCAGGGGTTAATGGTGGAAGGAGAGCCCCATGAGAAACCAAGAGGTCAGGTAAGGACCCAAAACCCTTAGGATTCCAACCCTAGATTAGCGGTGAGGCTGAGGAAAGTACCACAGCACCATCTAATCTCCCTTGTTTAAAAATGAGGTGGGAGTGCGCACTGTTATAATTCTGCCTTATTTATTTGTTTGTAGGGTCAAGTTATCAGTTTTGAAGGAAATTAGTCTTGTTCAAGATGTCACCAATCATAGTAATAGATTGTGCATCATGTGTGGGAAGTGAGTTTTAGAAATGTAATCATTCACTAGCACCTGGAAACAAGACTATACACATTTAGCGTCACTCTAATTTCCGCTACAAGCTAAGTTCGATAGCGTGTTCTCATTTTCAGAATTTAATAGACTATAAAACATTTATAATCCTTTCCATATGGTTGTTGAAACCCTGATTGATAATAGTATCAAACAGCCCCGAAGATTTTATATCAAAACTAACAAGGCTCAAATAGGTTTTTGTTGAAAATATATCTTTTTTTCTTGTGCTAACCCAGTTTTCCGGTAGACCACAATACATTGGGTTGTTGCATCATGTTCTTAAATATGTTTGGTTTTATATCAATACATTAAAAGGCCATATGAAAAATAAAAACAGTTTATCATATATGTTCTTGCTTCCTTTTTTAAGCCTCAAGGATTTATTTTTTTCAATAATCTTCAAGTAGAGTACAAAGACAAAAGCTTATTTAATTTTAACTCTCAATGCTACCGGTATTGCTTTTTTGTCCATGATATAACAACAAATCATAAAATGAGCCATGAATTTCCAGAAATCCAGACAATTAAATTTTTGTTTTTTCACTTGCCCTAGAATTAAAATCAATTCGTTGAGTTTGTCTACAGGGAACAAAAATCAAACCCACTCTCATAAACCTACCCTTCAATCCATCAATCGTACTCCCTCTGTGTTTCTTTCTGCACCAATGGGTGTGGTTTAACAGTCTAAACCTGGCCATGCAAGTCGTTAGCATTCCACCCTCTGGCAAAATGGGTGGTCCTACTGTGATGTATGTGAACGGAACTACTTTTATTCATGCTGATTAGTGCAATGAAATGATTGGTTTGTGGGCGTGGTTTATCTGATAACTAGTTGATTCATAGTTTATTATTGTGAATAGTTTGAGCCTCCAGAATTTTTAGATTTTTGTGGGTAACTTCACTTGGTTACCCAGGGTTTTTGAAAAGGGAGGAAAAATCCCGTTGTAGTTTTTTGTTCAATTTACTATGACCACTTATAACATTTTATTTCAAAGAAACCTGCAATTTTTATTCAATGAAAGTGTTAGGGTTACGGTTATATTGGAATAAACAGATCTTCCTCCATGATAATATTAAACAATAAGGCATCTTTTTTCAGCCAAAGTAAATAGATTTGTTGAAGAATGTGAAAAAAAAGCAAGAGGGTGGGAGGGGGATTTGATAAGCTAGAGTTTTCATATTGTGGTATTGTAAACAGCCATGAAAATATGGTGTGACCAAATTTGCTGGATATTCAACACACACAAAGTAGGTATAAGCAGGGCTTAATTTGTAAATCAGGAGGTGCCTCAGAGGCTGCTCATGATCCTGTGGGGGGAGGGAGGGAGAAAGTCATGGAATGTATGCATGGACAGCACAAAAACCACAATGCCTGGCGCACAGACAACAGCTAGGTACTGCTGTGCTGAAACTAAACAAGAATGACATTATAAACAATGCTATGTACATCTAAAATAGTCTAACGTACAAGCGATTCCTGAGTAACTTCAATGGGGAAATAAAGTAATGACACAACAACTAAACATTTAATACAACACCAAATCTGGGAGGTCCTGGATCATGTTCATGGCAGAATCTGGCACAAATTAGGCGCTGTATACCAGATAATGGTCCAGTCAAAACAAGTTACAAGTGATAACAATTGGTGACTTAAAGGGACTCCACCATCGAATATGCTCTGCCTTAAATGTCCATCATTTTAGAAGCAAGACATTTTATGATTTTTCAAGATAGACCTCTCCAAAGTGAAGATAAATAAATTGGGCATATAGAATTAATGCAAATTCAGAATTTGAGGCTCAAATTTCCTTGCATGACTGTGCGAGGGTGTCCTTTTTAGACAAGACTATAACGCCCCTTTAAATCAACTCGAAATAGATAAATCAGAACAATTTTGCGAGCAACTCCAGAATACCCATCCACCACGTCCTTTTTCTCAAAAACTATTATTGTAATCTATTATTACCTTTGTACCCAGTGAGCCAGGGTAGTTATAAAACCCTGACTGGATGGGTTTTCAGGTGTCTAGCCAACTCTTCTAATCAAAATATTTTTCACACTATTAAAGAGAAGGTAAGCCCCCCAAAACAAAACAAAAGTGACAAATGACAACTAGAAAATTGATAAGATGAAGTACTGTAGTTAAATATTTCTTTATTCATGTCTCAATAACCAGATACATATTAATAATAATACAGTAAGTGGATGTACAGTTTACGCTAGATCAGTACTGCACGCCGGGAACCGGAAGCAAGATCGTAAGATCAAGAACAACTGCCTTCTACGATATTTTAGTTTCATGCATTTTAGTTTTAATACAAAAATTACTTTACTATTTATCAAAATCATATTTTCTATTGAAAACTTAGTATTTAATGTGAAATAATATATTCAATGATGACATAAAAAATACGCCGAAATATAGTTGGTTTGTTCCCTTGCAGCAAAAACTCCTCTGTGTGCGTATACTTCCTAGGCGTAGCTGTGTAGAAATTGCACACATCGGCCCCTCACTGACACGAAACTTTGTAGGGACATTTACTAGGAAAAGCTACGAAAGATATGAGCTTTGAACACAATTGTTTTTAGACAAATGTATCGATTGTTATGAAAAACAGTGATATTTTTGTCAACTTGTGTACAAAAATAAAAAATTTTAACCGATTCGAGATATTGAGTCGGTCACTGAGGGTATTTGGTATTTACACATACTGGTACTTGCTGTAAAGTTTAAATGACCAACCACAAAGGGCAGAAACCACAATATATTATTTCTCATGGGGATAAACACTATTACAGATTGGCAAAATATTAAAATTAGTTTATTGATCTGCACGTTAGAGTGGTCTAGCTTGGTATTTTACCAAATGGGTCGCCTGTGAAATGATGCACTCTTCAGGTAGACCTTTTTCCATGATAGTGCCTTTATACAAGTTAAAACCCCCAAAAAACAGAAAAGTTGTTTCCTGGTTGCAGCATGTTTGGAACTCAACTCTGTGTCATTTTAGAGACAGCACTTCAGTTTCATTACATGAGAACACCCAAAAGAAGGAATAACATTTAAACTCCTGTACTGCAAGGGAAAAAACTCCCTTAAACATTCTGTTTATAATCCCAAGTGGTAGACATAACCCAGTAGCTACATCATGTATGTTTAGTCTAAGTCTAGTAGCAAAACCAATCTCGGGTGCCCCAATCAGGCCGACTGTACCTTCATTCTTTTGTCCCTTCCTTTCCCTCGGAGGAGGCAAGGGAAAGTAATATCCACTGTAAAAATGTACACTTGTGACCTTTGACATGTGGTAATTCACTGTATGCCAGCTACCCCTCCCCTCTGCTGTAGTTTCCACTGTCATATCCTGTCCCAGTGGCCTATACCTAGTTTTAGTCACCAGGTGATTGTTGTCAGTTTTGTAGAGCGAAGGAAATATTGAATGTGACACCCTGTGTAGAGCTTACCTGGCTTATGTTTGTCTTTATGGTCCAAATTGGATGTGTAGACAACGTTTGGCATTCTTTAAAATTAAGTAGGTTTTTCAAAATGGACCAAACTCAGAATGTATTTCCCTCTTCCATAAGGATCCACAATAGTTACATCTTTGTTTACATATACAGTACTTAGTCCATTTAGTTTGTTGCTAACCCCTTTAGTACATGTACCATTGGTGAGCTGTGACTAAAGATGACAAAAAAAATGGTGAATGCTTATCACTCAGTGCTGCTCGCAACATTGTACACAAATAGCCGGTTCTCACTTACATCAATTTGGTATTGATACACATTAAAATTGTATGCCTCAATTTCTGCAATTGTGTTAAGGTCTTATTTTAGGGTCTTATTTTAATATGGCGTTTCCAAACTTTTGGAGGGCAGTGTAGCTACGAGGGCACAGTCTGAAAATGTTTGCGGAGGGGGCTGTTGCTGAAGCACGGTAATAGCTGTTTGTACGAGTGTGTACTGGTGTATATCCGACCGACCGACCGACCGACCGACCGACTGACTGACTGACTGACTGACTGACTGA
>JAVCKS010002483.1:0-19407 GCA_032273685.1 Pteraster tesselatus | reverse complement strand
AAAATTCGCATTCGAGACAGACCCAGGTCGCCGTGCATATTGCACGGCTATTCCTAAACTCCAGACAAAATAATGTACTCGTTTATGTGGACTAAAGACAATTTTACTGCCCATGGAAATGATTCAAAGCACCGGTAACTGTTTGTATCATTTTTATGGCAATCTCAATCACAACCTATTAGCCCACATCTGTATAGTTAAACCAGCAGGCTATACATAATACCCATAAGTCTATGATATCCAAAAACATATCGACCGGAACATCACCAAGGAAGCTTGCGAAGATAAGCATTTATTTGGTCATACAAAAATTAGTTATTATTCGAAGACGCGCAAAAATGGTGGCGGTGGGGGGGGGGGGGGGGATTTGGGGGCGGTGACACCCCTATAATCAAGAATTGGCCGGATTTTACAGCGCAATTGGATATGTCCAAAATAGTTCATTATGATGTTGCTCCTATATTTTGTTATCCTTTTTTCAAAACTTCATTACGTTTATTTGCAAAGAGACAAAAGTTTCATTTGTTTGGAGTAGATCATTGATTTGAAGAAGAACCTTTTTTTGTAGAGGGCCAAGGACATTCCTCGACATCTGAGGAAATCCACAAATGATGCCTCTCAGAAAGGAGAGTTGTCGATGACTTGCTTAACATTTTTGCTTATTATTATTGTCTTTTTGTACCTAATATTGTGCCAAATGTTGCACTGATATAGCAATGACCAACTTTTCTGATTTCGAACCGTTTCTTTTGGGCCATATTAGTTAGATCCTTCGTAGAAATGATTATTCCAGCAGTATCCTTTCGAAGTCGTATATCCCTTGGTACATTGCTAACTCTATGAATCAGGGTGCCAATTTGTGAGTGTGTCCCCTGTTACCATGGTAATTGAATAATTGTATTATTATGACTCTGGCTAATATTGTTGTATATTTTAGTATCGTCTTTTATACCAATTCAAACAACTGCAGATACCCGGTAACAATAAAGAGTACTACAGACGGTACATTTCCAAACATAAAGGAAGACACTGTCACTTATCCTAAAGCTAACCAAAATGAACCACAACAATGTTATTATAATTATAAGTCATAAACAAACCCGCCGAAATAACTTCGGTAATATAGGCTAGGCCCTACTTCTAGAGATATTATTTGAGAGTTTACAATGCTGGATCCAACGGGGTGGAATGACCTGTAGCAATAAAAGGGTGCACAGCCACACACGGCGGCAATTCCTTTTTTTTTAACAGGCACAGATTGTTGATATCGTTGGAGAGAGGGTTCTACAATTGAACATTTGTCGTGTTAGTCACGTGATTAGGCCGGAACGAAATCTGTTCCAGGGGGACACGAAGCTTATTTTGGGGTCACCAAATCACTGGCAATTTAGTGGCAACGTATAATCCTGCATAGCGAATGTGAGTAAGCGCAACGTGAGCGGGCACAGTGAATGGAGTAGGGGCACAGCCCCCCTATAAGCCCCATACAAAGCTAACCTTCGTCGTTGCTACCTGTAACAACTGGTAGGCCAGACTAGCTGACATAGTTTCATATTATTCGAATGCTAGTTTGGACAATTACAAGGAAACCGAACCCGTTGCAACATAAAAGTATTTCCATAGCCCCGAACGGATCGACGGACCCAAGAAGAACTACGATACCCGAGGGGACAGTACACCTGTGCATCTTCAAACCTGGTGTACTGTACTTCCTGGTAACGATGCGGCCTCCTCTATATTGGGGAGACGAGGCGTCGACTTGCAGGTCGTTTCACTGAACATCTACGCAGTGTTAAGCGCAATCTTCCCGGGCACCCTGTAGCGCGCTATTTCACCTCCTCCGATCAGCACACGTACGTCGATATGCGCGTTTGCGTGATGATCGCTACATCGTCCATCCATGACGCATACAGAAACTGATGAGCAGCGCCTTATTTTTAAACTAGCGACGCTCGCGTCCTCGGAAATGAATATCGACTTGTGTGCGTTCAAGCTAACTAAACATTAGCTGCTGACCCTGACGAAGGCCCAGTCGTGCTCATATTGTTCGCGTTGCTTGATGAGCACTGTTATCTATTTTTGGGGTCAGGTGGCCTGCGGTACTTTCCTCGCCTTCACCACTGGAAGACCTGAGTTCGAATCCGGGGGGGGGGGGGGCTGACGTATGAATTGGGTTTCCCCGTGGTCCCAGGGATTTTTGTCTACCATTAAAACCATAACTTCTTCTCCCCTATATGATTATAAGGTTGCGCCAGGAAGGGCATAAGGCGTAAAACCTCTGCCAAATCATAATGCGGACCATGTACCATTGATATGCCATGGCGACCCCCAACAGGAGCAGCCGAAAGAAACACACACAAAAACTGTTATCCATTTTGCACATATTTTGGTGTATTATATTTTACCGCATTAAAATAACTACATGCACATGTAGTTCTATTGGACAGTGGCCCTTACAAGCATTTCTTAAGATGAAACCGGACAATATATTTTTGTTATCCTGTTTTTTTTGCTCTCTAGTACAGCAAAGTAGAATAACTAATTTAACATAAAGCACTATTGGTGACATCGAGGAAGGATGAAGCACTTATCCTGTTTGGTAACCGAAATCCTATTACTATAACAAGAGGCAAATCAAGTCAAGTATGACTGTAGAAGAACAACGCATTTCCCACTGCACCTGTGTGCGAGAGCCTTGAAGGGAAGGAACACCAATACCCTCAAACCGCATGAACAAGAAGGGCGATCATCCTATACTCTGCAGTACATGCAGATGCGCATGTATATCTGCACAGCGATCAATCCCAATCAATGTTCAACTACAATATTACCCGGCCAATTATTTCTGGCTGTGAAAGCTGTGATTCCTTTTTGCTCGGAAAAAAGGGTGCCACCTGAAAAAATGTTTTACCGACTGAATCGTGGTCGATTTTGCACACCATACTGAAAAACTTGAAAGTTAGTTTACCGCTAACTAATGCATGCAGTGAAACCAGATAGGTTCCCATGTACGTTCGCGCGGATCAATATTTCTCAGATCTGGCCAGCCACATACATAATTTTCAAATCCATACGATTGAAAACTGCAAAAGGTCACTGTCTTGTGGAACCTCTCCAACTAATGATCTTCTGGAAACTAAAACCGAACTTCTGAACGCGATATTATTCAAATATTCCCGGCACGTTTTCCGTGAATGGACCAATGAAGTGGTACGGATAATTTATCCACAGCTTACTGCTTGCCATAAGCGATACGGAACAGTGGTAGTCACGAAGATCAATACTCCACAAAAAGAGAGAAACTCACTATAGCATTTCGTGTTAATTTGATTGGTGACGTCATGATGACGTATGCAAATACGCTATCGTGACATACTTTTTGAATGCTGCATTCTATTCCCAATCGTTGGGTTTTAATTGGGAGAGGGATTACACGTTTTCAAATATTTCCGTCCATTGAATATTGTACGCATTTGTATTGATATTATAGTCAGTTTCGCTGACTGAATCTGCCTCATTAAGCTATCATTAATTATAACAAGCTTGAAGCTAGACTCGACATCCGATCGTTAGGGAACACTAATGCGGAGGTGATTGAAAATATTTGACCACACTAACATCTCTACGGGCCTAATTGTAACGACTTGCCTTGATTAATGACACACGCATTATAATAATAATAATAATTGTTTAAAGGCCGTTCGACAAAAAGTCTCAATGGTCTGTACAAACTACAAATCACTTACAAAAAAGTAAAACATACACATAATAACAATCATTTTCACTACTTCAACAATAACAACAACGAAATATTAACGTTTGAAGAAGATTTGTTTTAAAGGAATCCAATCGATCTATCACCCTAAGCCCTGACGGTAGAATGTTAGATGCATAAACACTAGACGCCCTATCACCATATAAGGTTTTTTCCCACATGAACCTTGGAAAAAGGCTTCAATCTCACTCCAATGCTCCTTCGTATGTATACGCGTTGACAAACAACAGTATGAAACCATTTCACTTACAATTTTTTTAAAGGCCGTTCACCTCCGGCCATGTGGTTCGAAAATCGTGGCAATCGCATGTCAAGCGTCCACAGCAGCATTCTATAATCGAATTTCATTACTTTGTCAGTTTGGACCTGGTATTTTTGCTCCTATACCTGCCTCACAACTGTATATCAATCACAAGAAACGATAGTCTAAGAAAATAGTTTGTCCGACGATTAGACAGATTAACATTTAAGACAGTTACGAGTAAATGTATACATCCTGAATTGATTGCTTTATTGGTTTTTTATGGTGGTTTTTTTTCAACGAAACGTTCTTTAAAATAGTGGACATTGTGGGGGAAATAAACTCGTTTTAACCTATACATAATTACCAGACCAGGCCCTCTTTACGACCGATAAATATGGTGAGAAATCTTTTGCACGTATATACAATGAACAACATTATGAGGACACGAACACAAAATATATAGCGCCACGGAAGATTTCAGAAGTTTATCACCGGTTAAGACGTGTATATAGGTTATGGTTGTATTCCGTGATTTTAGGCTAATCCACTCGAACCCCTGCCTCCCTCCTTCAACAAACACTCCACAACTGGACTGTTTAGCTGTAATACAGCACGGAGGTACAATTACAGATAGCGGCGTAAAGATGAGCCGGTAGCCATTGATTGATGGCCGTACCACGAGGATGACGCCATGGTTTATGTCATATCATCCACCATAGATGGCTCCCATTCAGTCGAGAAAGAGAGAGAGGGGAAAGATATGACTTATCGTGGCATTTTGTTATCTATCCCCCGGCCGATCCTGTGTCACCCCCCTGCAGATATTTTATGCAAAGGCATGCTTCAAGCGTCAACTACCCCCTTCTTCCCAGATGCAAACGGGAAAGTAATAGGTGTAACATAAGCCGACACTGCGTTAATACCGCGCGCACTGCTGCAAGGTGGATGCGTAGCAGCAGTCGACCCTCATCAATACCCGGCCGGCGTAGGTAGTTGGAGTTCCGATAAATAGAAAGCAAGAGGGGATCCGTTAAGTCCGAGCCGTACTTGAATCACCATTAAGTTGGAAAAAAGCAAATATTGTAGGTGTTTTGGAAATATTTGTAGTTTGAGATTACGTGGACCGCTGGCGCCGCGAATCAACCTTATTCCGGCTGTACCACCGTAAATAATTATTTGCCTCAATCCGTATGCTTTATTGTAAATAATGCATTAGTCATTGCACAGACGGTCTGTGCCGTACAGTTCTCTTTATAAACTTGGCGTATACAAGCTGACGATGGCTACTTGACAAGCCTCGCTTTGAACATCTTGAGCATGTTTATGTTGTGGTTTTATTTTCTTAGTAATTATGGGATTGTATAATGGGGTTTTCCCTGCCAAAGACGCGTTAAATTCACTCTATTATAGGCTTTTCTTTTCGATATTATTGCATTAATTTAAATGTTTGTTTTCGTACACGCATGACTTCGTTCTCATCCGTCAACTAGTAATTCGATTTTATATCATAGTCATGTCAAAACTCAATTTTCCAAACATAATCTTGAATTATGATCTTGATTTTGCGTGTAGCGATTCTCGCCTTAAATCTTCCCTTGATCTATTAACAATTGGACGGCAGCCAAGGAAAGTTTGACTTGAGTGCTGCATGATCTCATGGAATGGAATTCATTCCTTTGACGACTTCTCAAACGCTGACATTTCAATTAATCGGGTTTTGAATTCATTGATTTTCGGGGAAACGTTTGCATTTCCAACGATTACGGCGCGTGCACTGATGAGTACCTATCCTGAATTTCAAAAATAGCCGCTACATCTTTTTTTTATTGAACAGGTCACCCAGAACATTCTGCTACTGGACAAACTATCGGCGGTGTCGTCCCGGTAAAGACTATTCTGCCAACGGTTTAGCAAATTTTATGTGGGCAAAGCTAATCTTTAGGCTTTAACAATACATGCCCTATTAAAGAGGTAAATTACGGGCGGTTTTGCTATTTAACATCCATGCAATCTTACCTGTTCCTGAACAACAAATATAGTAAATGGATGCATAACGACCACCTATAAAACTGCCAAGCGTTATTAAAACTGCCGCAAATTGCCAAACGAACTTGATATACGTTGTGGTTCCACTTCTACTAATGGAGGAGGGTGCAAGGACTGTATAAAAGCAGGACCGAAGTTATCAGATACGTGACAAGATACGAATCGTGCTCTGATACGAACAACAGCGGACAAAAATAAACATTTATATAAATCACATGGCTTCTAATTTCATGTTGTTGTCGTCGTTAGCGCGGGAAGAAATTCATTCTTTACTCTAACAGGAATAGGTTATTAATAAGCATTGATGTTTGTGTTATCACAGACTAATACACAAACCTACTTTTTTCAGATTTTTGTTTTCGTTTATAGAATTGTATATTTTAGTTAATAATACAACAATATTCAGCATTTGTTGAGGAAGGTATTTCACATTAGGTACTAAAGGTTTGCTTGGCGGCAATAAATCATTTCGACAAGAAAATACCATGTAACTATCCGTGAATGGGTATGTTTTATGCTATATACCACGAATAACATTCTACCGAATTACCAATTCAACATTATTTCAAAGGTCAAATCGGTCTGAAATCGAACCGTACATTTTTAAAGGTAATCTAAATAAATATAAATGTATATTATTACTTTATTAAAAACATACATTAAATGTTTGTTTTCGAAGCATTAAAGAAACAAATGTGTAGTCATGCGATGTCAATAATCCCCCCTCGACAAATGGATCTTTGAAAATGTAAACTAATACTGCTACATTACTACTGATCACAATTACCGAGAGTAATCAATTACTATAAAATGCCCGTTCGCTTTTAATTCCGTCTTATGTTCGTCTACAGACTCAACTGGGTTAATTACCGTATAGACTGGTTCCCAGTATACAGACATAAACACAAAGTAGACCTGACAAGTCAGGGACCTATAATCTTGATCAAAGGAAGTAACCTTTTTTCGTCTGTGCAGTTATAACATGTTTCAATGACCCGAACTGACCCGAATCGTCTTGTAATTGCGAGAAGGCATCTGCGTTGTTTAGTCGGATGGAAATTTCAATTTAGTTGCCGGTATTTACTGTAGATATTACGCTCGAGGATGTAATAATATAATTGTATAGTACAATCTGATTTTAGTTCAAGTGGATATGTTATTTCAAATGTGCAGTCCATTTGTCTAGGTTATGTTATGTTAGAACAGGTATCACACCGTCACAAATTGATGAAGATTTTAACACAATGAGTAGGCTACGCGCCAACTCCAAACTTATTTATGCATGTATGTATGCCTATCAGTGACGTATACAATTGGTGAGGTGAGGCGAGGCGGGGTGTGTGAGGTGAGGCGAGGTGGGGTGTGTAAGGCGAGGCGGAGTGGGGCAGGGTGGGGCGGAGTGGGGCAGGGTGGGGCGGAGTGGGGCGGAGTGGGGCGGAGTGGTGTATGTGGGGTGGTGTATGTGGGGTGGGTGTGTGGGGTGGGGTGTGTGGGGTGGGGTGTGTGGGGTGGGGGTGGGGGTAGGGATGGGAAGAAGCTTGGAAGGATGGAGTGGGGATGGGACGGGGTTTAGAGAAACGAAGTGGGCTGTGGTCATCTGGCATAGTGGTGAGCATAACTAGATTACATCAACTGACGACACAGGTCAATGGGGGGGGGGAACATTGCTTGAATTAACAGTTATACTGTGAATATATTTTAACGGTTTTTTTCCTTGTTAACCTTCTCCACCCCGAAAACATATTTGACCATTGCCCATTTCCGCCCCGTACCCTCCTCCAACCCTGTACTCTTCTTTCCCCTCCAGATGAAGCTTTCCTCGTCAGGTCCTCTGCGTCTGCCTCTACCTCAGGCTCGCCACGCTACCGTCCTGTCCCTCTTCCTACTGCTGTTCTTCATGTACGCCAATGCCGGTAATTGGTACTGCGGTTCCGACGTGTACAGCACGGTCAAGTCACTATGTAACAGCTGCTACGCGGGTTACGACAAGAGAACAGGACAACACGTCAGAACGATCGGTGAGAAAAAATTTGATCTAGGAGGGGGGGGGGGGACATTTGGTTCAGAAGAAAACTAGAATCCTCCGTTTCGGCATTACGAAGTAAAGAAATCTACACAACAATGGGGACAGAAGTTCTACTTTCCAAGAAATTAAAACGAACATACGAATACTAAAGGCAGTTGTCGTGACAAGATGTACAGCGGAGGCGATTTTGAGTAATAATAATAATGGGTAGGCCTACCGGTGCCGTAATAATGAAGCTTTATTAATGGTAGCCACCAGAGACTAAAAAAAAATGTTCAACATTATGTTTAGTATTGACAAACTCGGGGTCCCGGGAAGGGGGGAGGGGTGGAGGTAGCACTGAACATTTATGGCGACGGCCTTCGAGGAGTTACAAACCATTCAGAGGAGCCAGCATAACAAGAAAATTATAATCAAATAAAACTAAATAAGTAGAAAAGTAAAAACTAAATTTTTACATGTATATATTTTGGCGTGTATAGATCCCTTCGTAGAACCCAAAAACGCAGTGGATTTCTTGAAGCGTGGATCGGCCAGAAGCTCACGGCGAGGCATTGTCGACGAGTGCTGTCACAAACGGTGCAGCACCCAGGAAATGATGTTCTACTGTTGCGAGGATGTACAACGAGAATACTTCACATTCGTCGGTTGGCTAAAACGAAGATAGGAAATATGCCAAATGCATATACATTGCCCTACTGAATCAAATAAACCCCAACATTGTTTTTATTTTATGTCGTTAAACAAGGAAATTGAAGGGGCGTCGTAAAAAAATTGTTTGTCTGAAGTGATCATATAATAATTCGATATGCTACAAGATGGATCATTCACTGTGAATTTTAACTAATTCCAATCCGCATGTTGATGATTAACACTCGTATATAATCCCAAGGGGGAAAAGAGAGAATTTTACCACGTGGTCATGCCGAATGAGGGCGTTCTTCTTAACCCGATGATGAACTCGCCCGTTTAGTTCAATGGATTGCGATGCCTCCGCGCTTGTGCTTTTTTTTTAATTAGTGAAACGGTTTTGCATAGATTGAATATTTACGTGCTCCTCCTTGAATAGAACCTTTATAGTTAGTGGTGGTTAAGTTACCCTAAATGAAGTGTCCTCATGCGTGTATACTACTTACCAGTAGTTAAGTTATCAGTTTGCAACTTAAATTATGTAACATCCATATAAATAGGCCTAGGTATACGTGCACGTGTAAGCCTTAACACACACATGATTATACAAACCGAACGTCATCCACATCACTAATGTTGCGCGTTAAAATAAAATACCTTACATAATTTAGATGATATAGTACCCACCAGGACACCACACAAACAAGATTTCAAGATAACAATTATAACCACCAATTATATTTGCGACGATTGCAAATATCCTGAAAATTATAGGTGACGGTCTCATTACGTTTTATGCTGTTCTTTCTTTCGGTAGATTCGAACCCCAAGTGCTTTCGCAGTATACTCCTATTTTGTCCTCTTAGACGCAAAAATACAAGAACATTAAGTGTGGGAACCATTTTGTTGGAAACCCCAGCTGCGGCAGACGATTAGTAAATGGAAACCGATCATCACATGGGTTGTTCCGATCGTCCCAATCCGGAACCGACCCAGACGATGCCCATGTACATACATGAAAACCAGCCTTGAAACTCAACCCAAATCGCGTTGCCTGTATACATCAAATAACTAATATCGTATCTAGTCGTTGTGTTAATAGTGTCACATTGTCGCTATTATTAATATGTAAATAAGGATAATAATAATAAATTTATTGATGAGCATTGAGTTATAATAAAGTTATAATGCAGCTAATTAAGGTGCAAACAATACGTGTCTTTTATCAGTCTACACTTGAAAGGTTGTAACGCACCCGCCCGTGCCTGCTCAACAGAACTGCAAGCCCCAAATATAAATTACTGCGTGGAAATTAGCAAATGAATTAGACGCACAAGAAGGGTCACCCTAATAGACACGGAAATGTGTCAGACATGCGACTAAACATGACCAGACGCTGACCACGTTTAATTAAGAAGAAATGGTGGTGTCAGGACAAACTTATTATGTTTGAATCTAGCCAGAAAACGTGAAACCAACAAAGCAATTAAGCTTCTACTATGATACCAGAACAAAACAGGTTCATTCAATTTGAAATTTAATTCCAAGATGGTAATCTCAAGAGTGATATTTAAAATAAAACTAGTTGTACTAAACTGAATAGCGGATGAAATAGTCTGACACTGATTTAAAATGAGCGATTGAAAATAAACCCGTTTCTATTCCTTAAAGAATCTTTCAGCATAGCTTGCTGTTGATATTTAGGGTAATTCCACCCGCGCCACGAGCTCCTCCGCTGATAATTTACCACTCTCATCTTCGGAATCGACTCCACTGTTCACGTGGCTTTCGACCCCCAAGTCGTCCTGGGGACCCCGGCGTTCGCAAGGGCAGCTCCCCTCCGTCCAACAGGCTAGTTTCTCCTGCCATTGTTCGGGTATCAGCATGATCAGGAAGCCAACGATGACAAGCACTGCACCGCCGATCTTGAGGTTGGTGATAACTGTTCCTCGGAATAGGAAATCGACCACTATTGATGCAAAGAAGATGCAAAAACAAAATCGATTAGGCCTTAAGCAAAAAATCAACAAAGTGTTTGGTTCCTAAAACACGTTCTGAATAATAAAAAATGTTACCACTTCTCCATAAACATATATTTTGTGATCAAAATGTGACTGACCGGCATTAAGCGGTATTCCGATGACTGTACCGAGAGCAATGAAGAGTGGGAAGGTTACAGCAATTCCAAAGTTGACCAGAAAGTTAAACACTGTATAGACAAAACAAACGAAACAAACAAGGGAGATGTATCACGGTCGATTTTATAACGGTTTTGTTCGTATAATTAGGATACTGAAATTACATTTTTGGGTGGACAAATTGCGTTCTGAAATTCATTAAATTTTACTTAGCATGAACGCAATCAGCTCAGTTCCGTAACGACCATCTTTGAAACAAGACTGAATGTCGCCATGTGTACTACCTTGTGTGAGCACTAATGACATTTTGTGGATGTATTTGTGTCGTAAGATGAACTTTAATAACTTCACTATAAAAGATATAGCGGCGTATTTGGTTGGGCAATTGAATGAGTGTATTGATCGGAAACCTTTCTTCTCACCTACGCTTAGTGCAGCGCTACCACACAGAAAATCCCATGGAATCGTATCAAAACTCCACGTTTCCACACCGGAATAATAGAAGATAACAATAAACGGCCAGAGACAGGCGATGTTGAAGATTCCCAGAACGCTAAGAAACAAAGACACTTGACCAGAGGTGGCGTTGCCGATGAAACGTTTAAAAAGCACCTGCAAGTTAAATCATTGGGCCAAAAATTAGCATTTCAAGCGTTTCTAACTATTCCATAAGGGAAATCGTGATCCAGTTGATGGAGAAAACTATTTTCCTAAAGAGGTCGGTCCTCTCGATTAGACTGGTAGTAATTAAAACCAGCCGCCGTTTGCATAGTGCGTAAACTATATACGTGCATGTACATAAATATGGAGTGCAAAGTGTCAAAACAAAAACACTGTACTTGCTTATTGTGTTATAGTTGAAGAAGCTGGAAGTAAATTAGCGTTAGAGAACCATTTAATTCATTGTTCAAGAAGAGATGGACTGGTTGAAACTTCTTAAAGTCGACCGACGTGGCAACTGCCTCGCATACCGTAATGGACTAAAATAAGGCTAGGACATTAACGAATTTTACCTTATAAACGGCCGATCCGATGGCAGCACCAATAGCGAACGAAATACCAAGGGCGGTACCGCCCTCGAAACCATCGGAGAACGAGATGAGAACGATACCACCAATTGACATCAGAACCGAGAAACTCTGCAGTAAGGAGGGAGGAAAAACATTGGAGGTTTAAATTTAAGTTCAGTTGATTGATTCCATAATGTTGATCATTTTGGCGCGACAACATGGCAATAGTCTACATGTTCTTCATTGTGTTTGTGAAAAAGAGAGTAGGGTCCTGCAGGACTACATGGGAACAAACCCGTAAACAAGTAACTCACCCGGACTGGAAGCAGAACTAGCCTTTCGTGCAGCCATAGCCACGAGAGAACATATATGAAGGCAGTGTTTGATGAAAAGAGTGCAGTAACATCAGCGGCTGCAATCAATCCCAGCGCGTAGACGTACATATAGTTTGTGACGGCCCAACATCCTGCAAATGGCACAGCCAGCTTCAGGAACGAGCGCCAACACAGCCCATCACGACCATACACGGTAGCTGCCTCTCTGTAGCATGCAACATATGTTAATTAAAATAATCGAGTTATTTGGGTTCCAAACTGCATAAACTTTATAACCACATTTCAAACAGCTGTAACAGACATCGATAACTACATCGTGTCCCAAAGAACATTAACTCTATATTATTCACTTTTGTAGCAAATATGCTACATAATGTGATTCTGAAAGGATTTTTAAACAAATCTATACAGACTTTATTCAGGCTGTGGGCAATACAGGATCAACTGTTTTATACTTGTTAAACACGTTTTGTTTTCAACACTTTATTTGTAATTCTTAAGGGGCATTCAGTACAGTGCAAGTACCTATGCCACGCAGCGTTGACAGAGTTAGTGCACGGCACCCTCTAGCATTAAAATTCTAGTTTCTACTGGGAGTCACGTAATGTACTGCAACGGCAACCCTGCTTTGTACGTTCAAAGTGCCGCCGTGACCTTCACCTTTAACCTTGACCTTTTAACATTTAATGTAATAGAGCTTTGTGGTAGGAGGTCACGTCGGTGAAGTTTTTGTGACATTGTAAAGCGTAGTGTTTTCAGGAAGTTGCTAGTATCATTAACAGACAGACAAACAATTACCCCTCGCGGGTTAGCTTACCTATACGCATTTTTGCAGCCCTCCAAATTTCGCCTCCCCGGCACTAACACGAAATAGCCAACGGCATACACCGGGTAGCAGATCAGCATCCAAGATGTCGAGAACCAGACATTGATGGACGCAGACGAGAACTCCGGCGAGTATGTACTTTGGCTGAACTGGGTTGCACCGACCCACGACACGGCTATGCCGACCACGATGGCCAGACCGAATAGGGTCTTACGCACATTGTCCGTGGCGGTGAGGGTGGTTGTGGTGACGCCATCGGCCGAGGCAGAAGCATCGAGACCGGTGTAGCTAGTATTCTTCCCAGACCGGTAGTCGTCAATTTCGTTAGACGTAGACGCCACGTTGTTCATCTGGCTATGAAGGTCGTCACCGGTACTCTTTGCTGTGTGACATAAATAACGATGGCTGCCCAATACAATGGCTTCCGGGTATACACAATTTAGGCTGGGATGAAGTAATTAGGTTCATTTTATTCTATGGCTACACGTTGCAGGATTTAACCAATAATCTGATAGGATACACACTGAATTAGATTGGTGGGGGATACTTCCTGATTATTGGGGTAAATGGGACATACTATACAGACTACACATGAGATCATACTACATGTACTAGCAGTCGTTTTGTGATACCGTACATGTACATTGTGTACACACACGTGCCGCGTACATTCGTGAACCATGACCTCCGTTCAGATTTATACCACGCAAAATTGTGGTGACAATGTATGTACTATACACAGTGTACATGAGTGGTAGCCTTGGCTCAAGACGCGCCATATCACAAACAATACGTTGAAGGAGCGCCTTTATCAGTACTGGTAGCCGTCTTCACACCATATTTTAAGAGGCTACTAAGCATAACTATAGGATACCCCGCCACTTGCCATTTTATGCTTGATCTGGTTCCACTGTAATTGACATCATTATGAAGTGAAGGTTGGGTACAAGGGTATTTATTTTTGAAAGGGATGCGGCGGTGTGGTAAAGGCGCACATATACATGTATAGCATACCATAGCCCCAAAAACCTGAATAAAAAAGCACCTTCTAAGGCAAATGAAGTTTCATCTTTAGCATCACTTCCATTGTGGCCTGTGGTATCCTGTGTTAGATCGGAGGTTGTGCTATCTGCAACCATCACATTCAGCGTTTCGTGGATAAGATACGAGGCTTCTTGAGCTGAAAGTTTGTAAACAAAATACACGCTTACAAAGACTGTGGTAGGCCTATTATACTCATATTTATGCTAGACCTATGATCATGGAAGCAACATTTTATATTGTTCATTAGAAGAAAAAAATTAGATCGGTGGTTTCTAAACCATCGGTTGTATATGGGGGTGGGGGTGGGGGTAGCAAAAATTACTGGGGAATAATAGATGTGGCCAAATCGTCCAGTCGAACTAAATGAAAGAAGGAAAAAGCGACAGACGAAAAATTTAACTAGTAATAATTTTATATAAAACGATCGTCAGTAGGTGACCGAAAACAACACCGGATTCGCATTTTAGCAAATACAAATTTAGTATAACAGCCTCTGCCAACCTGGACGATGTTTCTTCATCATTTCAAAGAAATTGAAAATTGCTCCAATTCCTCCAATACACACTAACTTTGTAAACATTTTTGAAAGTATGGTTTTGGAATAAACAACACGCTATCAGCTGATGTCGTTGAATCGCACAGAGATCCAAAGTACATCGACCACTCTCGCAAATGCGTGCTCACGATAAGGCCACATATTTTACAGTATTTGAACCCATGAGTCAGCTGAGTCAATCGCCAATCATGAATTAAAACATCGGAAGGGTTACAACATTTCGTGGTCATGCTTCTGTGCATCATCAAATCATAGGCAACGTAAATAGTAATTACATCCAACAATTATTTAGTTCTAACCTCAAAGTTAAAGAGAAACACAAAAGGTTTTTCTATCTCCTAATTCCACAATAAACACGAACAAAACAAAGAACAAAAAACAATCTCGAGCTCCACCAAAGCTAAAATCAATGTCTTACCTTCTGAACGGTCCAACTGCAAATAAGTCGACTTATCACCGATCTTTAGTGGCGGCCTAGATTCAATTTGCGCTGTTATCAACTATCGGTCAGTTACAGCAGCTACGTAAACTTACAGTTGATTAAAAAAACGGCGGTCATTTCGCCAAAACGTTAACAAAAGAGAACCCGCAATATTTTATCAGGGTTCAAACATACCCTTACGGCGCAAGATTTCGTAGTTTGATTTTTAATTGGGTGCAAAGTCCCACGCCACCGAATAACTGATACAATTGGCAAAAAGTAAATATGAACAAAGACACGGATCTTAGTGTGACACACCATGTGATTTATTGTACTGCGTGAATCCATTTTAATTAAGAAGTCCTGACTAAAAGCTCAATAATTGTTTTGCAAGTCATCGCAATGTTATCCCGTCAATGTTACGCCCTCAACCTCAAACCACCGTAGACAAAACCATCAATGAGCTATCGTAAATTACAAAGCTCATACAAATCGGCTAAGTTCGGCCCGTTAAAGGCGTCCAAAAAATCGGATGCTATCAATATGACACAAACGCTAAATATGAAAGATCAGTACATAATGCAGAAGCGCTCTCTCGCCAGGTAGAAAGGCACTCTGTCGCCAGGCTATACAGGACGCCCTCATTCGTTTATTGTAACTGTTCAGTTAAGACCAATGCGCATCAGAGGCGTGGGTGTTTTTTGTACTGCTGGACGTGTGTATTGTTAGTTCAATGCACACAGACTAGGACGCGTGCGTTGGAAAAAAGTGTGCTATGCGCATGCGCAGGGTTTGGAGCTAGCTAGACGAGAATGCTACAAAATGGCGTCTTGGAGCAGTAAATCCGATGAGGATATTTTAATAATACATGTAGTAGCATTGTGGAATAAAGGTACACAACAACGATGACTGAGTTTGGGTACATGAGATCATTTGGAGGAGAGAGCATATAATTTATCTCAAAGGGCAGGATAATTCGAAACAGACGCAATTAATTTATCAGCCAATCGTCCTCCATCTTGATCTATTTCCTGCAACGCACGCGATTGCGAAAGCCAAAACAAAAGAAGGTCACGACCCCCTATTCTCTTATTAGTCATTTAAAAGTGCTTCTAAAAACCAGTGGCTAATTCTCAAACGTGGGCCAAAGCGTCCCAATAACGCACGCTTCTGGTGTGCATTGACAACAGAAATATAACGGGTTCTATTTTGGGGCAGTAAATAACGCGCCCTGTGTGCATTGGCCTTTTAATCAAGTTAAGTTTATCTTATCTTATGGCGAATAATTTGCATGTGCACTGTGATAGCGAATGACCCATGACGATATTACATGCAGTGAATAAAGCGACTATACTTCAAAGTCGTGGTGTATTTAATATCCAAATTTAATATCCAAATTTCGGTAATGGCATCGTCCCCTGTTCAAACATTCCCACGTTCCTAAGTATTACGTATCACACACACACAGAGAATAATTATTGACAATACGCTCTGCCTATCCACGGCTGACATAATAACATGAGATCAACTATTAACCTGAAGAGTGTAAAATGCGCGCCCGTAAAATATACTATGATATACTCGCACAATGTATATGGCTCCACCAATCAATCCACTGTGTCAATAATTGCTCGCCCTTATCTCAAACCACTTATAGTTTAGGCTTTCTACCAGCCTCTCTCCACAAACTACTCCTAATTACTTGGTAAGCCTTGTCAGTTAAACTGGGAAAAAACCTGGTGGACGGGCAATAGTTGTCGACAATTATAATACCGTTATGATTGTTGTTGACATAGCATATAATAATGTAAATCGCTACACGCGGGGTTGGGGCTATATACTTATAAATCTGTAAATATTTGAATCGTAGTTGAAGCGAAAATCAGAATCAGAACAGTAGGTCCAGTTATGTTATTACCCCACGATATAATCTGACGGCGAGTACATCCACATCCAAACATAATCTGTATAGGTGCTTCGCAGGTAAGATGGTATGATTTGTGCAAAATTTTATGTTTTTACTACATGTATCTATTGACGCCTGGCGTAATTTTTATATACAATTTTAAATTTGATGCTATAGAACAGGGCTCAAATACAAATAGAGCAGTCTTTCGTGTAATGATTTCCACACCGCGAAATATAACAATTGTGTATACTGGTGATGAATTTGTTAACGAGTTTGCTAACGATAAAAATAATACCAATGCTTCAATGCCCTGTGGTATTCTGTTTCGAATCGAGTAGGCTCATCAGGGCCGGTGCCTATCTCCGGTTTCGATAGCACGAAGCACCCACGAGTACTCCCCTTGGACGGGGGTGCTAGCCCATTGCAGGTTTACACTCCCCCCCCCCCGAAAGAAGCTACGGTTTCAAGACGTAGGAGAAAAGCCTCATAATAGCTAGGGGGAAACCCACGAAGTCAGGCAGGGACAGAAAACCAAATTCACGTGTCGGCCCCTGGATTCGAACCCTGGTCTACCATGAAGGCGAGAAAAGTACCGCGGCGCCACCTGACTCACTAACTAATACTACCACTAATACACACAAAATTAATATTATTATGATACACCGTGGAAGTCATAGCGACCACTACTGCCATATCGAAATTTAACAGCAAAATAGTTTTACCTCAATTTTCAACCCTTTGTTATAAAGAGATCACGTTATAACCCTTACAAAAAAAAACGATTTACATGTTCTTAACAAGATTCCAAGCGTCCGTTACGTTTACAGCTCACGAAATGGAGTCCAACGCAGTTACAATATCTCGCCATACAGCTAGAAAATCAACGGTCGTAAACCGTCGAAAGAGCGAGCCGGCTACATCATCAGGCCTCGCCGTTGACGAGATCTCCCGGAGACAGGTTGCAACAGACGCGCTGCGGAGCCTCGAGACTGCACGGAAAAAGCGCGAAGCCGAGGAGAAGATTACAAGGGAGCTCACACCGCAGGAAATAAGAGACCTAAAATTCGTATTTGATACTTTCGACAGCAAAAATCGGGGGTAAGACATTGACATGACACAGGCAATAACAAAAACCCGTCAAAATAGTACCTTGAATTACTAAACCATCGGTAATGGGACCTAGCCTTGTACGGACAATCTACAGCCATTGCCTTGTACGGACAATCTACAGCCATTGCCTTGTACGGACAATCTACAGCCATTGCTCCGTGGTCCATGCTGCGCTGCCACACAACAGACAATCTGTTCATAGCAGGGAATACTTCATCTTTCCTTAGCATTATGAATATTTTGCAGTGAGATTATCTTGAAACGGTTTATCATCACTTTGGCAAAACAAATACTACTGGGATGGTGGAGGCTTTTAAAATGTACCATACTGTGGGCCTGGATTCGTTACAAATAATATTACATTATAAACCATCGAGTTCAATTATTCCGGTTACAGATTGATCGATTATGCAGACGTGAGGCGGTCTATGCGGGTCATGGGCTTCAAAGTCAGCTTGGAAGAAGTCGACAAAATGATAGGTACCGTGGGTAAATACACACACTTATCTGAGGTTGGTTTGTCTGACGCAGAAACATGTCTTGTCAATTGTGACGAACATGTTTCATGGCAAGACGAGCACCGCCTGTTCAGTCAACGAACCCATGCATACACAACTGAAAACCGCGGGAAACCATAAAACACAAACTACAAGATGGCGAACCACTGAACAAAGAAGAACTCTTTAAGCTACACCACCTTTCAAGTGATAAATAAATAACATTGCTTGCAGACAATCTTAATCGTATTTATATTAAGTTAGTACAGATAACTATACTCATATCGTCTGAGAAAAACAGACTGCCATTGGTCCAATACAGGACCGTATACTGGCAGATGTAGCACATAAACAACACATGGAAATAGGCGTGATTACTTTTCTTCTCTTGTATAGGCGATGTGCACGGTAGATACGGGCATGATAACAGGTGGGTGATAGAATTTGTTTGTTTGACAGTTAATGTCAGGAATAACCTGCTACAGGACGTTAATACCCCATCGATAAATACTTTCAAAACTCGTAGTTTCACATTCAAGATAATCGAACACCAAGAGCTAAGTAACGTATAATACGCGTGTTATTCAAGGTATGATTTAAAAATGCCAATCGTGAAGTGAGCCATGGATAGCAAATTTGGCTACAGTTTTATATCGAACTACTTTCCGAGCAATGTACGGGAACTGTGAGCACATGAACGTTTCTCATTCCTCGTTAGGGTATGTACACTAACTGAAACATAGAATTCATGTAGCGCTCTCTCGTACAGGCGTACAGGATCAGGTAAATTCTAGGGGGAAAGGAGCCAGTTTGCCCGAACAATGACAGTCCAGGGAATAT
>JAVCKS010002461.1:0-10775 GCA_032273685.1 Pteraster tesselatus | reverse complement strand
CATGCCACCATGCCACCTGCATGCCACCCGACCGATGCCCACCTAAGCTAAAGCTTTTGAATAAATTACGGGTAATTGTGGTTGTAAATAGACTACAGGAATTATCATTGTGGGAAATTTTTACAGGAATTTTTACCATTGTATCAAAATGTTAATGAATTTGAACTTGTACTACAATAGTATTTAACTTTTTTTGTTATAAATGTGCCCTATAGAAATGTTTGTCGCCGAACAAAACCAAGAAATAAATAAAAGTAACATTCACAAACGTTTAAATTCATTGTGCAGTTATGTGGTACAATGTAATTTGCCCCGGAATGCCATGAACTGGTTTATTACATAACATACATGCGGTTTTAAAGTAGTAAAGTCTTCCGGTCTTTCACTAAAACTACATACATGTACCTACATGAATAGAGCGTGTTTTATCACTTCTGCTGATGATATATATACCACTGATCTGGTATCCATCTTGGCAATGGAAGTGATCAAGAACCTCTTCTGGAATAAGATGGAATTATGTTACACTAACTGTATCGTACTGTGGCGTTGGCAATTTACAGATCGAAAGAATGTATTTTTTTAAAGCCTGCTTGACAATACTAATGTTATACCAATAGCGCAGATGGACGAGGATCTATGGAAGAGTGATTGGTTGTTTACTACACGTATATCGTACTCATTTCCTTCTGGCGGCCGCATATATGACGTACGTACGACATTTATTGGCAACACTTCGACCGGCCCCTTTCATTTCCCCCTTCACATTATAAAATCGTTCCCCTCCTCATTAGGCCACATTCCTTCTTGATGGAGTGAGCAACTTGCTGTTATGTAACAGACAATGACAACTGATACTAAATAACAGTTGAAAGAGGGTTTATCAGCTACGATTGTGATACAAACAAGTTTTTGAAATCCTTATTATATATGCTAACTCTTTTCATGATATTTTGGCAACCCTAACGTAAGACAGCATATAAAAAAAAATTGGTAATTGATTCACGTTTTTTAAAACAATTCAAAATAATCAAAAATGTCTCTCATAAGGGTGTTCTTGCTCTACAGCCCTTTCGTGAGCAGGCGCTGTTGTCTCCGGTTGGGTTCCCAACACCTCCATGTACACATTTTCGTGTATTCCTCCTCGATCCTGTCCCGGCGTGACCCTGACGGGACTGTGGGAATCTCGCACGGTGTCTGCTCCAGAACGGTCGATGGACTTTCGAACCGAACCGACTGGGTACTTCCTCGCGTCCTCTCCTCTCCGCCGTGTGCCGCGCTTTCGCCACCCAGCGTAAAGCGCCACCAGACTCGCTGCCATAAACACGACGACGACACACAGCATGATGCCGACGACCAACGTAATGTGCGACAAACCTAGCAAATTACCCGGCGGTAATTCCACATTTTCTGTTTGGGCGGATGATACGTTGGTTGGTGTCATTACTATGGTGAGAAACGACGGAGGACTACGTCCAGTGATGAAAAGCTCATTTGAAGCCTGACAAATAACCTGGAGTTCTTCCGACACGTATCCACTGTAGTAGATCGTGTTTTCGCTGTAGATTCGAAGTGTCTTCCCAAAGTCATCTGTTAGGAATCGTAACGGGTTTTCTCCCGGAATTGTTCCCTCGGTTGCGCCTAGCGTATCTGTCGTTGTACCGTCCTCAGATAGTACTAGCCAAGTGTAAGACATCGCTTTACGTGGTATGGCAGTAGCCGCGCACTGGAACACGGCAGGCTGTTCGTCTCTTACGCTCAATGATCCAGCGGGGAAAATTGACACATTTGTCGGTATCGCCAGGGGAATCACACTGCAACTTTTTCGGAGAGAGTACTCTGTCTCTGCAGTGCAGGTGAATTCTTTAAAATTATCATTCTCAGTGAGTGTCCAGTTCACCGTGTTCACCTGGTCTGACATCTTGCCCTCTTTGTCTACTCCCCATGAGAGCCCCACCGGTATTTGATCCATCGTAGTGTTTGCTCGACATTCGAGGACAACCGTGTCCCCAACACGGTGCGGTTCGTCTGGGTCGGTTCTGCAACGTGGTGGCTTCGGCACCTGATTCGGCGCAAGAACCGTCAGGGTGGCATTTCGCGATTGCAACCAGCCTCCCCTTCCTTGACTGTACTGCCAACACTCGTACACCGTACCGCTGTCGTTGACGCTGACATCACGTACTTGCAGGGAGTACACGATATTTCCTTCAGCCGTCGTTAGTCGATCCAAGACGTACTTCGATTCGTAGCTCTCCGTGCACTTTGAAACAAACGAAAACGACCCGGTCCGCGCTCGGTAGCGTCCCCAATAGAAGAACTTGCAAGGTAGGCCAGCCGTCCCGCATTGAAATGTAACATCTTCACCCGCTGTGGCTGTCTTGTCAGTGGGATTCTCCGTGAAAACATCTGCATGTACGCATACACCAATTAATGCCACCATCAGAAAGATACAGGACGTGCTGGTTAACCAATGATTAGCCATGGCGCATAAGTTGTTTTAAACAATTACAAACAGACTATTTCCAAGGGCAAACCCCAGTCGATCGAGTGCCTATAAACGTATTGCAATTACTGACTGTGTGATCTTCATCAACACTCTAACTGGAGAGCATTGCAGTTTTCTCTTGTTCCAGATGAGTGTATAATTATGTAGTATGATGTTCATTGTTTCAAACATGATCACATCAGGGCGGATATGGGGTTCAACTTCGTGACTGATTGCAATTGTTACAGACCGACGCCACTTCTGCCACACAGAGTTGTGCATGTACGCACGGTGCATATCCGTTTTGATAACGATGCGAAACCCGCAGCAACAACAAAATGAGCTATTAATAAGTTAGGCTGAATTATTTATAGATTTGTTTAATGCCTGTTTGCACTAAAACATTCGGTAAACGGAATTAAACATTACCACCAATCATTGTTTTCCACGGCATTGTTATAATAATGACGGCAAATCATGTTAGCTTCGAGACGGTGATGTTTGAAATGTTATGAACGGTTAAGTTTAAAGCTTATACTGTCTGCAAACTGTACCAATCTTTGAAGCAATTAAATTATATTACAGCTGATAATGATAACATGAGCACCACATGAAGAAATTAAAGTCTCTCAAGTGATGTAATTTTCTTCTTTTTCGTTTTTTTAATTGAAGCCGGTTAACACAGCTTGTAATACAACGGTCCGCGTCATAGGCTGATACAAGTTGACTATGCGCACGCCCACTAGTAAATGGGTATGTGTCGTGAGAGGAGTTACGGTTTTGAATGATGGTAGGAAAAACCACGAAGTCAGGCAGGGACCGAAAACCCATTTCCCATGTCCGGAGTGGTGCCGTATAGTTCCAGGCCCTACGTTCACCACTCTTGCCCGGGCCGCCTCTCGGCAAGCCTGGTTGGGTAGTTTTAGTAATTTTTTTTAATACGGAGTGATATCATACCCCGAGCGTGTTTTAGCCTTTGTAATATCCGGGCGTTCATGGCCACCGTGCCATGCCCCGGGTATAGTTCGGTCAGCTCTACATTCCCTGGATGTCCAAGGGCCCGGCCGTCGTGAACATGGCTTGCTTTGTAACCCCGTGAACCTCGGTTAAACTAAGTCGGACACACAGGCTTTAGCAGTTTCCTTCTAACCTAAATAAGTTTAGTTTCGATTTGTCTTTTGTATGCCTATCAATATCATGTTGCAGTGACAGAAACATTCTTGTCAAAATTTTTTTATTGGTTTGCTGCAATTTTTGACAAGAAACTATCGGTAACATATATCATTTTAATACTAATAATAAGGGCAAACCTACCAAATTATCAATTCAATATTTAAAAGTTTTCTCTGTGTGAAATCGGACCGTATACGTACATTTTCTTCAAAGCATCATTTCGCGAGCACGCCTTCATTTTATGGTCTACCAAGATAGACCAAGCTATTAAGCAAATTGTAATCTTTAGTTGACTGGTAATGGATATTACGCTTGAGGTTAGGCAATCATGATGATTTCCAGCCAATACGATTCTTGAGGATCTTAGCATCAGTACATTGTATACCCGAATATTTCGCTCTCACATTCTCGCTACGTGTTTAATGTATGTGGGTCCGAGGTTCAAGAAGATTTTGACCTGGTCACAAAAATGTTGAGACGGATAAGGCCGAGAATTTTCTACGGTTTATAGTAATTCACTGCTCTAGGGATGCATTCTAAAATTGCCAGGGAAAAGAAAGGTCTGTATCAACTTTCAAACAACACAAATTACCGGTTAAATCGTTGATTTGTGTTATTTGAAAGTTGCAATTTGCCAAAAAAATGATAATAAATAACTATGCATGCGTCAAGCTACATACTGTACATCGTCGCGTGCCCGGCAGAGGGGCGTTAGACACAATTCGGGCAAAATAAGGCAATTCGAGAAAATCGTGATTTAACGCCCCTCTGCCGGGCAAGCGACGACATGTACATAGCTAGATGTCGCGCAGACTGACAGCAGCGTCCTCTACCGTCCTATATTAAAAGACAAAATCCGGGCTTTGAAGTGCGAGAGGCCGAGGGCGTGCTCCACAAAAATATGTCACTATCGAAAATGCATCTTACAGAATGATTCACGTCAATGAAATGACGTCAACAGCTAGAGTCCACGTCAATAAAATGGGCATTTTGTGAGCTATTTTGGCCTTTCAGATATGTGAAATATTTGGAGCATTACCATTTTACTAAAGATGGTGCTGTGTGCTATCTGTTTTATTCGTAAATTATTTCCAGATGAACATACCAGCTGTTATATACATATATTATTAGGGAATACTTTCATCAGAGAGAAAAATTGCTTACACATTTAAATAAATACAGTTAGGTCATGTAGCGACGTGATCTTTAACTTCGTGACTAAGTATAGGGCTTGGCTACCGTACCGGCGCGCATAAGCCCCGATGTTCTTCTATTTATTGCCATTGTTGTTGTTATTGGGCGATTTCGGCGGCAGAGGGGGTTTATCTGCTAAAATGTCTTATTGTTCCCTGCCGTATATAGAGTGCGCGATGTGCAACTTTCAGGAAGTCATTGGCGCGCCGGCCCATTCGAAGCAGAATTGCTTTAATTGGCAAACTTACGCGAGAAAATTATCATGGGTATAGTGTGGTTGAGAACATCAGTGTTTTGTATTACCTCCGCCAACGAATCTGGGATGAGGATATATTTTCAGGCGTGTTTGTTTGTTTATTTGTTCATTGGTGTGTTGGTGTGTTTGTTTGTGTTTGTTTGTTTGTTAGTAAACAATATAACTATACAACATTTTTAAACCAATTTCGTGGGTGCGTTGTCTATATATGGATTGCAACAAGTGATTCAATTTTGAGAGGTCAAGTTCAAAGTCACTGCGGCACTTTTATTGTGTGACCTTCTAAGTTGATTGATGCAGCCATACAACCAATGTTTTTCTCTGATCGATAGTATTCCTTCAAAGTTGACGTACGCATAAACTAAATAGCCGCCGTGGCGGCTAGTATTCGCTGATTGTGAAAGAAAACTAATCAATTTTTATATATAATTTAACAAATGTAGCTCATCGGCCGGGTCTGCGTGTTCGAAAGCGAACACATCGAGAATGCATTAATCGCCTGAATATTTCAGTTGCGCTAATCTTGACAGATGTTTATCAAGACAGCCTATACGGTAAATTATAAACAACATCCGGGACAGATCTCTCAAGGCAATCTTTCTATGAATAATTCAGGTTGGAAATATACTACAGTGCTACACCGAACTCTAGTGCGTTGAGCACGTTCCTCGGATTATTCGTTGGTTTGTTCTGTTCAAACGTGTTTGGGCAGAATATGACGTAATATCAAAGATCTAACACAAAGATCGTCTATCTACTATACTCAACAACTGATGGCACGGCATAGGCCAAAATATTATGCGGTGTCGCCTCGACAACATTTTCCCAAAGAAGATAATACGTCGGTTAAGGTCAGACACTTACATGCCCACTGCGTGGAAATTGTCCACTTCCGTGGAAAGAGTACTGATGTACAGATATAGGTTGCAGTTAATAGTAACCGAAAGCCAGCATTTCGCCTAGTTTTCTATAGTATTTGCAACGGTTGTGATACAATCTAGACGATTGGCAAACAACCTAATTATTTAATGCCGAAGGATATTGGTGCACCCCTTCTTGACAATCCTATATAAATACTGACATGCATGGAAACAGGTCCCAGGCCTCACTACGTTCAGGAGCAATGACCAGGGCGAATATAACAAAATGTGGCTTCCCATCCTAGAAAATTATAGAGAGAAATGGAAACTGTACATTCCTAGTTTCATGCGTACGATGCTTACTATTTTGTCTACGTCATATTTTGTGTTTAATCAGGCCTATATGCTTACTGTGACGCTACATCCGGATTAGATTGACCCAGACTCGTCCAGGTCGATACTACACATAATACATCAGATGCATGCCTGTCCAAAGTTTAAAGACGCCACCTTAAACGCTTAGCGGCATCGGGTTGTCTGTTTGTTGTTGTTTGTCCCATACTCAACAGAGCGTTGGGGATTATGTAAGTAGAGTGACATTTCCCCCCCCCCCCTGGGCCTGGGGATATTGGAGAGAGTGGCATTTCCTCTATACTCAGCCCGCTTTGTTCGATTTGAGAAAGCGGCAGATTAATATTGGTTTGTGCTAGAAAGTTATTCAATTGTAAAATAACTTTTAACGCTCAAGCGCTCTCTATTCCACGGTAAATTTCTTCTCTCGTGTATTCTGACAGACATGCCATAGGCTTATGGATAATAACATCGAGGGCATTCGCCGGATGTTTGCCTGATTACAAAGGCAAATTATAGCAGTACAACCCGAGTGGAACAAATATATATAAAAACATAATTGAATAATGTTAGCATCTGAACATTAAATATATATTCACGTTTAACCCTTTGTTAGCCGACGGGGCTTACAAGTCCCGGGCACATTTAGCCCAAATATGAACACCAAAGATTGTTTTAGAAGATATTGAGTTACGTTACCCACATATGTTGACAAACAATAGGTTAAGGAAGTTTTAACAAAGAACTGCGAATATATATATCGCTGATACACATTATGGAATACATGTATTACTTGATAAGTTTATATTGGTTTTCTGCACTGAGAACGCTTACTTTGCTCTCTGTACATCGATACATTAGCCTCCTTGAAGTGTGGCGGTGGAGAGAACTAAATTGGCCTATGGCACTTTCACGTTACACAATGTCAGTGTTATCTGAGTATCAGGCCGGCCGGCATTCCATAAAAGTTCACGCGTGAATAGAGCAATCAACAAATCGATTTCTACAAGGTCCATTTCGTAGGCGTTCGCGCGTCACAGGCTGTTCGCCTCTTTTCACGTTTCACACGCGAATCAAACAATGAGCATGTTTATTATTGTGACAATGACGCAGGGTGTATTTCAATGTGTATAACCCCGTTACACAGGTCTATTTCCAAGAGGACCCATGACGCGCGTGACACGTGAACCGTGATAGGTTATACGCATGAACTTCTACGGAAAGCTGGCCTTAAAGGTACGATGTCGTGACGACATCTACCGCATAAAAAGATTGACAATCTCAATATTTGTATCCATTTATTTCGCTCCTATGCAGGTTCTGGGTCTGGCCATCTATTCTTCTCAGCTGATCATTTCCTTGGATTTCTGCCGTTCGGCATGTTCGTATAAACGAGTTACACACCGCCCTCAATCGGTTGGTTGCATTGTGAGAAATTTACCGTGCAAAGGAGCTGCCGTGGTAAACAATGATGCTCGATATGCGATTGAAAAAGTGCCGCTTTAAGATACATGAAACGGGATATCATACCCTGCCAGTTATGAGGATGTTTACTTTCTGTAAATGATATCCATGAACGGACCAGTCGCTTTGGGACAAACTTCGAGTTTCGAGGCTTTCGCACCGTGATA
The DNA here is from genome assembly GCA_032273685.1 of Pteraster tesselatus. Lineage (NCBI taxonomy): Eukaryota > Metazoa > Echinodermata > Asteroidea > Velatida > Pterasteridae > Pteraster > Pteraster tesselatus. The sequence continues at coordinate 2,825 of JAVCKS010002461.1, read as the reverse complement.
ACGCACGCATTCGGCCCTACACTGTAAGTGAATAATTAAGACGCGCTACGATGTTTGGGCTTGGTATTCTGCTCCTTTTCGTTTTCATTTGCTTGTACTGTACATAGTACTCTGGCAACTGTGAGTTTAACTGTGACTTTCCTACTGCGCAACTCCATGGCGCAAGTCGAAATTGCGCATCGGATCATGCTGACACGCGCACGTGGCGAAGCGCCCGTATTAACCGTACATGTAGCTACATCTACAGCGTACAACGCGACGATACTCGTGGCTTTATTATCGCGTGTACGTGTATGGCAAGCCAGTAGCTCAATAATTCAAGAAACTCTGTTTATCGCCGGTATAACCCCAGGCTCTGATTTTCTTACTCTCAGTCACGCGCCAAAAGAGGGCGCTGTGCTTGATTCGATCAAGCGGTGTGCGGCGCGCCAATTCCCCCCCCCCCAATATTATGCATCTCCAAGGCACTGCAAACTCGGAGGGAGGGGGGTGTTAGTAATAGCAAACCGGTTTGGGGGAAAAAAGTTCGCTTGCGGTGCGGCGCATAGTAAATTACTTTTGATCAGCAACAAGCATGGCTAATCGCTTGATAGACATAGTTTATATACAGAGTTTATCGGTGATAAACAGAGGTTCTGGAATCATTAAGCGTCCGGCGTGCCATACGTACGTACATGTACGTGCGTGTGCATTTAAACGGCGGATATACCACAGGCGAGGGAGTAAATTGAGAGAACGTTCACGAGGCATGGATTGCATCAAACCGCGTGCAATGAAGACTTTCTTGAAGCAAGCAGCCACGACCACAAGGTGGATTTGGTTTATTCTCGTCGTTGCTCTGTTGAGCTGGAGCGAAATCAGGTAGGCTATAGTTAAGTTTAGGTTGATGCGATGGCTGATGAAGCAGGCATCTTGAGAATTTCCCATCTTAGGAATTCCTCTTCTTCAAGTCAGTTTATCGCCCGACCGTCTCGTCGGTACAACAATGTACATTTATGTGTTTCGCGCGAGTATACTTTCCTTAAGTGCTTTCCGAAAAATCTTATCAAATTACTGGTTTGAGACACTAGCTGCTGAACTACGAGCTGTGTTCTGCTAAAATTTGATAGAAAACCCGTCTGCATCCTGACAGCATAATTCTACGTACAGTAGTATAACTACCATAAATGTTTAATGTAGGCCCTCCTAATATAACACACCATCTCGGGGGCAAATCTTCATGAAAAAAAAATCAATGTTGTCAATGTACTACAGAATAAGAGAGTAATACGTGTGATGTACATGTAGAATCATACATTAAAAATTTAAAGCACTGGGAAAATGTCACCTCGCCCGGAGAAACTAGGGCGTGAAGTTTGTCCTTTTGAGACGTGACATGAATTTCAGACCGGAGTTGTGCATTGTACATTGTGAGGTATAGACCGTTGCAGCTGTCGGCTGAATACAATACGTCCGTGACGCAATTTGACTAAAACGGAAATTATGGTAAACTAAATATCTAATAATACTTATGCATTTCACTTAAATTACCTGAGTGTATAACATCACTATAAATCACTAACTTGGTGCAAGAACGACTCAAGAAAATCGCCATCCTTGTTCACGCAAAGAACTATACTCGACGGTTAGCATGCGTTAGAACGACTGTCCCCTGCGCATCAGTCTTGTTGAATCACCTAAAATATATATAATATATCAGGGTTTGGATGGATCAGTTTGTTCATTTTGTTATCTTTACTTGAATTACTTGATAATTCTCAACCTGCCAAAGAGGAAGATGCCCGACCCCGTTCAAATTGCATTGCGTTTTTGTATTAGCGTAAGTTTTTTTGGGGGTAGGCCCTATCATTAAAACAAACATATACCACAGGCAAAAATATCAAATGTGACCTGTCAACCACGCGAAACAAGGCCAAACGGTCGCACGTTGAGATATTTAAGATGTTTGTGTTTTTAAATTCAGTATAGAAATACACATTTCTAGTGGTATATAGGCCTAATAGGCTATGAGCCAAACCCCCCAAATTTACCGGTCGGTACCACACAGAATGGAAGAAGTCTAATTTTGATTTTTAGCAAGACATATAGGAAAACAAGTGATAGCACTTTATAACTCTCGACCATCTCTGTGTTATCACCGAGATAGTTCTTATACGCCCGCTTCGCTTCGCTTCGCCCCCAAAAATATTGGCACTCTGTGGTCCTTACAAAAATATTTATTCCAATTTTAGTATTATACCCCCGCTTCGCTTCGCCAATTTGCTGTCTCGGGTGATAACACAGAGATGGCCGAGAGTTATAAACTGCCATCACTTTTGTTTCATTATATAGGGACATATATCTTGCTAAAAATCACAATGAGCCTAACAGGGTTTGACCATCCGTATAGGCACAGCAGAGCGTGTGAAAGACACGAGGTCCACCATGAAGTACACACTGTAATTACGAGAAAGTAATTACACCCTGCAGTGATGCGGCGCAGGACAATGTATGTTTATATCCATAAAACTATACCTTTTCTGAATATATTATGATAACATAACTTTATGCTAGAATACCGGTAGAAGGTTATCATCTGAAATTATATTGTAACTTATATCAATCGATTAAACGCCTTTAATTTTTGACTGAAAAATAGCTTTGTGCGACTTTATCGTAGTTTGTGGTGACATATCACAAATATGTTTAAAATTTCACGATAAAAAAAAATATACGGCTTCACAAATATATTTTAAAAAACCCAGAGAGGCGTCGATGTACGGTTTAATTTTCGCAACTGCCCCCAAAAAACCGTCGGAGAGCGGTTAGTCATGGGAAGACAGACT
>JAVCKS010002450.1:5473-16146 GCA_032273685.1 Pteraster tesselatus | reverse complement strand
GGCGTGTCACCAAAGTGGACCTTACGATTCAAGTCTTGACCTCTGTTGACCTGTTCTCCCTCTGGGTCCAATATAACGACCTTCGGCCCGGAATTTCTACGATTTGACTTCTTATTGCTGCTCTTATCCTGTTGAGAGAAATCGGATGTGTTATTAAAAAAAACAACAGATGCCCGTATTCTGTAACTGAGAATAGTATACAAATGCATACATAACAAATTCACTGTAGCATGCCAAATTAATCATAATACGTTGTCATGCAATCGATCACAGCCAAAGTATTGACAGCATTAGTGCAGGGTACCACATTAAAAAGTCTTGGTCAAACAGTAATTAAATATTAACTCTATTGCCCTCATCAACTACATTATTATTATTATTATGTACTTCTGCAAACCATATTATTTCCTATAAAAATATGCAGAATATTCACTAACATACTGAATCAGTCATAATGACAAATTACTATACTCCCCAAAAATCCCTATAATATAAACAATCAATATAATTGATAATTGTTCTACTATAAATTGGTCAAATTGGTAACTAAATTACCTACACAAAGGTATACATGTAGTTATTTTTATCTCCGTTTTATTAACCTGTCAGCAAAATTACTTATAATAAATTTTTTACAACAATTTGTGTAAGGTTCGCCGTGGATCGTATGATTTGATTGGTGATCCACAAAGGAGGCCTCAGAGTAATACGAATAACATGATACCAGTGTATAATTGTGCCCTAGAAGGAAAAACATATCACAATGTCCTTTATCCGGGAATACCCTAGTACAGTTCACCTTGTTCTTTTTTTTGCCAGAACACAACCGCATATGAACTAAATCTCCAAGCAATAACTAACCAGAAACCGTAGCAATAGCTAATCATTTGGGATTGATGTACATACACTTCATATTAGTCATCATTTATGCACGACTGCCTAAAGTTAATGAATTTTTATATTCTCCATTCTCCCACCCCACCAACAAAAATGTAATTACTATCAGATGTAGAAACAAGATCACACTTTCAATACAACCCAGCCAATTTAGGGAATGATTAGGATTATAGTTGAAACAATTCTTTACATTCCTACAGATCATTACAAAATAAATAATAAGCCAAATAAGCGATATATACTCTATCTGCAAAAAATGCGGTAGCGTCAGATAGAATAAGGATATTTTTTCACATCCAGCCGAAATTGTGTATATCAACAGTGAAATAAATGCGGTTCCTCCTAGTCTTAAAACCAAACCACTGCGCGGATACATAATAAATCAATAGCTATCCATTCCAGTCTTCAACTGAGGCCGTTTCTCCTCTCCTCTACCCATCCCTGCAAGCGGCGCACAGTAGTTAACGGGGCCAATCAGGTCTTTTAGCAGGAAGTATCCATCCAAGTGCTTGTTCAATGCAAACAGCAAATAAACCTTCTCACATTGTGTACGGGACGAAATCAAGTGTGTCTAAAATTTTGTGGCGCTATCAGCACTATTTACACAGGGCTTGAGGAACTTGATGAAAATATGGACCATCTTCGACGGGAGTAATTAACGAGCCTAGCAACCACGCAGAAGAGCAGCCGGCCCGAGCCGGTTCGAGGTCTGGGAAATTATTAACGAGGATAATATGAGGATAATCGAGGCATGATCAATGCAAAGCCCGTACTGCAAAGCCATCAACTTAAAGCATGAATGCTTTTTTTTCATTGTTTTTATAAATAAATGTTCATCCAATGATGTTCCTGATGTATATTTCAGCCATGTATGTAAATAAGATATACCTTGTTCCTATGTCCTGGTAGCAACTTGGGATAACCAGGCGGCGAAGGACTTGCTTATATTCTGCTCATGTCCCAGCCCTCGGGGCTGGCATGGGGTTATGCTCTCCATAGAACATTTTGAAAGTTAGTTGCCATAAACGTGTTCTACATCCACAATGTTGCATTGCAGCATTGGCTGCCCCTGTTGCAATAAAACTACCAAGACTTGCCTGCCCAGCCTTCACAACAGTATAGCAAGCTACAACCACCGTCTTCTTGTGAACAAACAGTAAGCGAAAACCTGTTGGAGACTTACCAGCAAACACAGAAGGCACGGTAGCATCAGCGAGGGTTTTAATCCAAAAACAAAGACATGACAGCCAACAGCAAGCACATGCAACTAACAGTAAGCTGAACAATGAACGGAAAAATAAAATAAACTTCAAATAAAAAATTTCAGACTGATTTCAGAGTTATTTCTCCTTGACGAATAACTTGAAATGTTGAATTGATAATTTTGTAGGTTTACCCTTGTTATTAGCAATTATCTATGGTACAAAAAACTCCATCCTAGGATAGAGTACCATTTTCTTGTTTATCCAATATTTCATCTTGACAGGAAAATACTTTGTAACTATCTGAGGATAGATTGTTTCTTAGGGTAAAACTGGAGAGTTCATCTTTTCAAACAGAATCAATGTTCAGTTTGGTCCCAGCAGGAGTGCTTCCCCACTGGTGGGGGGGGGGGGGGGAGGGGGAGGGGTCTTTGAGGCCCACTTGATCTACGGCGGCGATAAAGAAATGCCTCATTTCAACACCCAATGCATAGCAACAACACACTAACGTCAATGCACATTATTAGAACACGGGGAGAAAATAAGATTTAGGAACGAATACACAAAGTCTGGACATGCTGTAGTATCGGAGAAAACAACAGAAAGATATGACACACTGTCACAAAATGCTGTAGAGTCATAAGTTCTTGCTTAGTACTAAACATGTCGAAGAATCAGAAAAAAACAATGTTCGTTGACTTTCACAGATGTGTACAATTTTGCAAGTTATTACCAACATGTGTGTAGCATATTCGTATATATTTATCGTTTAATAGGCTTCTACAGGCACTTTACCCAGAACTGTTAAGTCAACTCCAACAGCGCGAAATGTTTCGACATGAGACGGTAACACAAGTGGGGAGGGGGGAGAGGGTGATCTATTCTCTTACTATTAAACATACATGCGCATGTAAGTCATGAATTTTACAGGAAATTCTTATGGTTCATGGTCACATAGCAGGGGAAAAAAACTCCTGCACATGAATGGTGCTATAAACGGGCATACATTTAGCTAATTAGCCAACGTGTAATAACTCACAGACTAGCACAGCACATCACTTTCATACCACACACCATGCAAGATCAATCACAGACATGCCAAACACATGGTGCATGTACAATGTACGCACACTGGAACTTATGCAAGAACCTCTTCATCAGACAATGCTTTGGTTATGCAAAATTTCCAAAAAATGTAACTTGGGGTATTCAAGTCTTCTTCAATAAATTGTACACACAGACAATATATTTCCTAAGAAATAGCAGCCCTTGTGGGTGGCAGTCACTTGTGGGGAATGGCCTGATTCAGTTTGGGAGAGCGCCAGTGGCAAGAAGGGACAGAAAATATGAAATAAAAATTAAACAAATGTGTTTCTTGTAAACAATTTGTCAATAGACATTAAACCAAACTTTTTAACAGCAAGAGTTTACAAGGTTCTACCGAATAAGATGTTTTTTTTGTGTATTAAAATTCATGGATGTTTCTTGTGCAAATGCCTAGGGATTAAGCACATGTACATCATTCAACTGCTTCTTTCAAGTTGGACAAACCCTTGGGCAATCTTTGTGAAGAAAGTACCAGAAAGCGTGCATACATTCCATTTTGGTGCAGCTGCCTTTTTTGAGCAGTCCTTTGTGGGGCAGTTATTTGTATAGAACAGCCCTAGAGGGCGGCTGCTATTCCATAGGGTCTATTGTACACACAATATTGTGCAATGACAAGGCCAGGCAGTCATGCTTGCTTTCAAACACTGATAGCTTACTAGTTCCTCCTCCTCCGGAGGAAGATTGAAGACAAAATCCTCCAGCGCTTGTCTGCTGTCCAGGATATCTGAGAGCACGTCCTCAGGGGCCTGAATGGCGACAGTGCTGGTCTCGGGTTTGATGATTGGTAGCCAGTCTGGGTCTAAGACAAGGACAGAGGGGATAAAGAAATGTCTAACGAATATTTTGCCGAAAATGTTTTAGCATGGTTAACCCAGATCTAAATGTAACTACTGGATGTCCATAGCATAAAAGGAAACAGTATAAATATAAATTTTTCCCTACACGCTTCTTATATTTGGAACAATCTAGAAAAATCCCCAATTTCCTCTGACAAAGCAATGTTTACTTTGAGAAATAGAACATTTGTTTCGGTTCCCTTTTGTTCTACAAAACCTCCCCCAAATTCACTTTTCATTTTACTTGGACAGTAAAGCAATGGTAGTAGTAGTAGTATAACCATAAAGTCCTATACTGGTAGACCAGTCCACTTGACACAACCCTGTGGTACTATCACTAAATACACTAGAAGATGCTCAACCTATGTACACAATACTCGTAGTAGCCTAACTCATAGCGTATGGGAAACAGGCTTGCACCTTGGTATCACTGCTTACTGCATCAATTGATCGATACTACCGACGACTAAAGGCTTTTACATTCAGCATATTACATAAAGGAAATAAGGACTCACTGTCAAGCAAGGCTTTATATGGAATGCCAAGGAGGTCGTTGTGGGCTGTGAATAGCAACAAAAGTAATGCGCAAAATAATAAATCATGCTAATAATTAGAAATAATGGTAGGTATACAGGCTTGCATTCGTCAGGTTTCAGCAAGGCAGACAGACTGGAGATACGTGTTACGCGGACATACCATACAGACATGCCGTCATGCAGAGAGGTGCCATGCGGACGTGCCATGCGGCTAGACGTATATGTTGTGCAAATATGCCGTGCTGATGCAATACATGCTAAGCAGAGGTATCGTGTGCACGTACTCGGAAGATGTTGCAAAGCCGTAAGGTCACACTTTGCGGACATTGCTAAATTAACATATCAATGAGTGCAGCCTTGCGACCATGGATAACAAATAATATTATACAGTAGGTGCATCCAGGCACACATGGACATAGAAAGTACACTAAGCAGCTTATGACAAACCTGGATAACGTAAAAGGGATGCAAACACAAATAAACCAGTTCCATTCTTAGATCAAACTTGACAATCCTAATGTAGAATACATGTATATGTGACTCACCTCTACAAAAAAAAGGCAATCAAGTCATGCCATAAGAATGACATTACAATGATGTGACTTTTTTTATCAGTATAGTTTCATAATTGGTGATCAAGATTCATGAAGGTTGATGTTGATCAATAAAGATTGGAAAAAGCATGATTACAGCCATAGGCGCACCATCTGGTTAAATTGCCGCAGGTTAATACATGTAGACGTGTAACTAATATATGGAATGCATTATGCTTCAGAGGTCCAACATCCCTGTGCATAATTCAAATTAAGATTTTTGCGACATAATGGCTTTTTAATTGCAGAACCGGTCACATATTTTTCATGCTGAAACAGATGTTTCAGATGTTGGTCTATGTTTTAAAAACCTTAACCAAGTTGAAATATCCAGTTTGAAAAAAAAGTAGTTCCTAGGAAATACATTTTTAATTTACATGTACGACAATAAAACTCAGGTAGTTTCTCCTTCCTGGGTTTCATAGACTTAAGAATCACCACCGGGGCCGGGGATAAAATGATGATTTATGAGAAGGCGGGGGAATAGGAATGAGCGAGTCGAACAATATAAAGACCCATCATCCATCTCCATTCGCAAACAGGAAATGAAAGAATGAGAAGTGCTCTCTCTCTCTATCTCTATCTTAGTTAGGAAAGGGTCTCAGTTTGGATAATGCCTGTGGGGAGCCTTACGGGAAAGGGTGCAAACACTAAAAATAGACTTGGTGAAATTGAGATTTATCGTTATCATAATTCGGGGCAATAACAAGTCTCTTAAAAATGAGACAGGGGGCCTCCCTTAAGGACAGTATTTTTAGATAACTGGTTTTAGACAGTTGTTTTAGATAACCTGTTAAAATAGGACAGATTTTTTTTTTTTTTAAGATAAATGAGAACTATCTTGACAATAACAAGGGCAAACCTATCAAATAATCAATTTTCTTTTCTGACAAATTTGACAAAGTGGGGGGGGGGGGCTAAAAGACAGATTTATGGTATCCGAAATGTTTTCAGAAATGGTGAAACACCCACTCTAGCAGCTATCTTATTTGGAGGATTGAAACAAACAATGATTCTCCAATCATTATAAACCATTGAATACATGTACTAGGGTAGCAGCCATCTTGTGGAGGGGAGGGGGGGGGCAATTCTTATATCAAAGAAAGAAGTGCCACCCTAGTTGCAGCCAGACCATAAAGATCAATCTGACTACATCCTATTACGTCATGAATATGGCTCTACACACACACTGACTGCTTATTTGTGACTGGCCCCACAAACATGGGTATTATGGAAATTACAAGCTTTAACTAGTTTAACCCTGTGGCATTTTGCATTCTGGAAATTTTTTGCATATTCATAACTGTACAAACTAACAGAAGTGCCTTTAGAAATACAGCCCTTTAAACACAGCTTTCAAAAAGTGAGCTGAGAAGAAACTCTCTTGAATGCCTATGGTAACTTTTGGATATATGAAAGTATTCATATAATAGAATATAAAACAATAACAAAAATCACATAGTGAAGTTGTTTATACCTCTTCACATAGAAAAGCCCTTTACGTGAAATAGCATAGCGTCACGGAATACCCACCTTTTTTTCCAAAGCGGGTCACATTTGTCAGTCCGCAGGTTTATGAGGAAATGTGATTGGCTACCGTTGTTGGGAGTCTTTTAGAATGGAGGCCTGTTCTTACCTGTGCTTGTTTGCTTCTCTAGCGTCTCAATGAAGGCTTTAGCAGCCTCTGAGGCTTCCTCAGGGGACATACCCTTGGCAAGTGGACTGAGTTGATGGTCAACACCTGAATCATTACTACTACGGTCGAAGCTCTCCGCTAGTAACAAAGATAAAAAAAGGCGTGAGAAAAAGCAAGATTATAATGTTTTTTAATATTAGTGCAATCGACAAAGAGAACAGAAAACAGCAAATTGAGTTACAAACTTGTACGTGTCCTGTGTGGACAACAGAACACTTTTAATACATTTGTGCTCAAAAGTTAGTAACCTCTATCATGAAATGCGCATAATCAAGCTGTGTTTAAAATATTGTTCTGATGTTCTAATACTCTATTATGAATGCTTGCAGTTATTGCTTGCTGATAACGGGTCTCCGCAAACATAGATACATGTACATGTGCCTATACAGGCCTACAGTATGCAAGCGATTTATTATTAACTCCAGTCAAATAAGTCATTAATATGAATTCCTACACATAATGATGTATTTATCATCAAAGGATCACCCTTAGATGTTTGAACAAATCTGGTGTGAGGACAAGCACACATCAAAACGTAATTGTGGTAGAGATAAGGTTGTTTGGTTATAGTGTTCATGGCGTCTATTATATGAAGCCAGTTAATCTCTCTGAATGTGTGGCATTTACCGGTACTTAATGATCAGTGGCATACATGTCTATCCAAAGTTTTTAATGGTAATATCCAAGGGTAGTTACAAAGTATTTTATTTCCAAAATTAATTATAAAGACTAATATTTATCAATAATTAAAAAGTATATAAATAATTTGGTATTATAAAAATAAAAAATTCATTTTCGGCACGAAAATACTCAGTAAATACCCATGGATATTTGTGTGCACCATAAATCATTTTACTGCTAATAACAACAAGGGTAAACCTTCCAAATTGTCAATCCAACATTTTTAAAAGTAATTCAGTTTAAGGTGAAATCGGTCTAAATTCGGAGAGTACTGGTACATCTTTCCCGGAAATAAGACCACATTTTCTGGTGATTCCATCTCCAGCATTTACCAGTAGGTGAACCTATCAACTAAACTAGTCTAATTCAAAGCATGTAAAGTTACAAGTAAAAGATGGACTATATATTTCCCCAGTCAGCCTATATTCATCCGGGAAATTAAATCAGCTACGGGATAAATTTCTCCGATCTGTAGGCGGACGATTACAAATGATTACAAACTTACAAGACTGGCTTTCCCGCTTGTACAGTGATCGCACCACTTTGGCACTGCCGAAACGGCGGAATCGATTACGAATCTGGCCGTAGAACCACTCGCATACTTGTACTTGCAGGTCCCTGTGGAACAACGCATAGATAGAATTGAAGCAATCAAATTATTCTAATTTTCTTTATTCCTTTTTTCTTGCCTGGCTCACATGAGCTAGTCAGTACAAATTTTCACTAGTCCGTCGGTGAGGTCATAACCCCTCTTCAGTCATGAATATAATCTTCATCGTTTGCTTTTGTTTATACAGCATTCATCAGATACTCTTCCGTGTTTTTCCCCTTTCTTTGGGATTTCAATCACTCGAAAAGCGCCACATTGTTGAAAATAATTACAACACAAATTGTTTTGTTTTCTTCACATATTGAAAATCATGTATCATATCATAGTTTTTAAACCTGTAGGTAAGCTGAATTGTTTGAATAGTCAGGGTTACTGTAAGAAGCAACACTCTAGTGTCTAGTGTCTAAATCGAGCCCTGTAAATAAATCAGGCAACAACAGTTCTGTCCCTACGGGAAAATTTAGCCTTATGAATAATGTGTGAAATATAATTTCAGGCATAAACTATCATCATAAAGTGACAAATTACCGATGCAATGCTACCAGATTAATCACATCCTGCATCATTGCATTACCTCCATGGTGGCAATTTTTTTTTTTATTTCACAAACTTTAAGGCTTATATAGGTGAAATAAAAAGAAACAATCAAAAACTGTAAGACTTGGCATAAAGATAGGAGGAACAACCAATAATTGTATAACTTCGTCAATCGCCTTTGTATCAGCAGGGTCATGCGTACGTAGGTCACTTGAACAGCACCCAACAATTGTATAACTCTGCATAAAAGTAACCATTAATCCATTTCATTTTATCAGCTTGTACATTTGTCTGTATTTAATTTAGGCTGGCTTAAAAAATTAAAACAAACACATTGACTATAGAACAAATACTTGCTCAGCTGCGAGTCAACCACCCATAGATAATGAGATGATGAAAAAACAATGAGCCTAACAAGTCTGATGCAAACGGGGTGATGAGAACTACCGGTGTATGCACACTACCGGTCGGACTATCGTTTAAAACGGTCGGTTGATCGGTTCAAGAAAATCATGGGTAGGCCTTGACGAAAAGTTTAATTTGGCAACTCGAATAAATCAGCCCAAACTATTGGTGATCTGATCAATGGTGTCTTCAAATCTATGCTGAAGCAAATAAAAAATGCATCATCGGTGATATATGACAGAAGCCATCTATTGGCGGCACTCACCCAAAAAATCAGGGCTGTTTTATTTTTGCATTTATATTTTGTCGCAGTATATGTCAGATGTGTTAAAGTTTATGCATTTAGAAATAATTAATTTCCTCGGCCAGGTGAGGATTTTCCATGAACAGTAGTAGTTGTGGATACATGTATCTATGGATAATTGTAGGTGTTTAGTACTAAAACAGCATAATCAAGGGTAGGAATAAACAACAAGGCTCTTACCCTTTCATGTACTACCCCGCTCTGTATGAAATGAATTTTTCAGCAAATCAAGTCATTAATTCACCAGATCCAACAGACAAACATTTAAACAATGAAACCCTCAGAATAAAATGTCATTATTTTATTACTGAAAGCAGCAGCAGTTAACTAGAGCTACCCAAGCACATTTTCTAAACATAATACAAAATCTATACTCACAACAAAAAGTCAGTATGTCTATGTCACAGTACCTTAGGGTAATTCGAAAAAATTTAACAAAATAAATACAGTAAAATACTATAAGCCCCCGAAAAGGATTCCCCCAGCTACACTCCAAAATGAAATAGCCTCCCCAACTAAATCAAGTTATTAAAGCTGTAAACATGTACGTGATCAAACTACACAAAGGAAGTACAGTGACCGGTCAATAAAAACCCCAGGAGTGCACACCAGCTGATCACAGCAGATAAAGTGCACCCTCTGTGGATATTCATCAGTGGCACTCGTCATTCATTTCACCTTGTCGGCATTATTCCATATATCAGCAGCTGTAAATGTAGCACAACCCGTACTGAAGTTTCAAACGTTTGTACATAGAAATGCTCATGATATATGACAGAACCGAGCAACCAACAGTCCAAAATATGCTAGATGTTAAATCCAATTAATTTTGATCATACCGTACCACCGGTAGCGTTCAGGATCACAATCGATCACGGGTTGTATCCCACAACACACATCGAACTGAGCGAGTGCGTCATATATAACAAGATAAACTCTTTTGGTGTAGCAGTCGACAGCTTTGCGGGGCCAACTCAATTATCTGACTTATTGGATTTGCAGCGATATCATTAAGCCGTTCAGTGGAAATTAACGCTTTAGTCGTGGCTCTGTTTCACATGCAAACCACACACCGAATCGAGCGCACCATATCTAAGTCCATGCATGTAGCAACAGGCCTTGCACAATTTTTTTTTGCGACTAGTCCACCAGGTTATTTGAATAGCCAGCAGAAATGTTCACTAGGCTAAGCCACAATTTCATTCAGCCCTCATGCCATTTGCTGACGATCTGTACTTTTCTTGTTCCTGACCTTGGGATTTTAAACAT